>MU225234.1:3300769-3311944 GCA_018584345.1 Thuja plicata | reverse complement strand
ATATATATCTTTATTTTTTTCATTCCAGCTAACTGATTTGGCAACATAATAGCATTAGTAAAATGACAAACATTAAAATATAATTTGAAATGCATTCTAAATAGGCTCATTTCTATCCATTTAACTAAGTTGGGATACATGAACATGTTTTGAAAGATGCAAATATTTTATTTCTAGAAGATTTTCTCATTTTCTTAACTTTCAGATTTACTAATTAAATATAGAGAGAATACATTTAAAATGAAGTATATTTCTTTTCTTTCTTTGGTAACAATAATAAACTTAACTAATAACTAGATTTACTCCATAAAAATCCCAGCATGAAAGAACTTTTATTTAATCATGGGAATATTACAAAACAATATGAGATGACAATTCTAATACTTGCTTGCAAAATGTTTTCAAAGATGCTTTCAAGACAGTCACATGGCTTTTTACAAAAATAAAATTTCATTTTCAAGCTATACTACTAGCACATGCCATAAGGCTTTTACAACAAAGATAACATAATGTTGAAATTTCTATCACTATATTTTCTTCTTTCCAACTTTTATGCTTCTTCAATCTTCAAATCTGCATTACAAAAACAAGAACAAGGGGAAACTTGAAACCATGGGGCAACTCTCCACCCAACCTAGGCCTCTTATGAGTCCACCCCTGAGCTTGGGGAACCAAAAAAAAAGTGGGAGACATTCATACAATCACTACAACAAGGTACATAAAGATTATACATTAACTCCCAATTCTAAAGGCTTGCACAATGGATCAATTAAGGATCCTTCTTGAGGTGAAGTGGACCAAGTACCTAAGGGATAAGGCCATCCCAGAAATATAAAAATTTTAGCCTTCACATGGCTGTCCAAAACATTCTCACTTTCACATTTGCAACTAAAACAATGTCAAACCCTTATGACCCCCAATGAAACACAATGAGGGAGGCTTCATGGAGCCCATATTCCATGTTTTTTCCCTCTCCTCCTTAAGGAGAGACTCTACACCAAGGGCTGTCATAACTCCTCCACCCCCAAGACTACTCTTCCCTCCCAAGGGTGAGTGAGTCTTGATACTACCATTAACAAAACATACAAGGAAAAACAAAAGAAAAAAGAACTTTGCAACAACATCAAACATTACAACAACAACATGATTCATGGCTTTCAACAAGCCAATAAAACACAATAACATTCATATAACAAGAGCACATAAGATTACCAGAGAGAGAGAGAGAGAGAGAGAGAGAGAGAGAGTTTCATAATATCCACCAACCTAAAATCCAAGCATAAGAAAGAAAGTTGTAGAAGAGCTCCTTTTTTAGCCAAATCCTCCTTCCAAGATCGCCAACTCTAGCTATGTCCCTAAGTTATGGAGTGGGTGTTCAATCTCTCCAACTTGGTGAGTTCCCCCTAAAAATCCCTCTAAAAAGCTCATGGGGAGAAGGAAAGTTCTCTAATTGGTCCCTCTTCCCTAAACACTTACACCTTACCAAAAATGGAACTAAAGAAGGAAGCTTCAAAAAGGTGAATCATGTCTTAACACAAATATGGAATGGTGTTCTATCCAAGTCAAGCCTCACAAGAGTTGATTTTCCTCCAACTTGGGAAATCAACTTTTTGGAAGGGTCACATGGTCAAATAGGGGCTATCCTAGGTTTAAAAAGGCCCTTAACTATTGGTATAACAAGTGGGCTACCTAAAAATGATCCCAAAACACCCTTGGACCCTCCACAACCCCTCTAAAAGTCTATTCTAAGAGTAATTTCGAAATTTCAATGAGGTGACCACACTCCCATCTCCCAACCCAAGGTATGCATATGGGGATTCACTAATGTACTAATCTAGGAAGGTGGACAACCGTTCCCAAGTTGACATGTCATGGCCTTAAGTACAAAACACAAGTGTCAAATGACACACAATATTTACACATCACTAGGCCATGTCATATCCACTTAGGCAAAACTCACAAAGAATTTAGAAATACATTAAAATATTATACTACCACAATCATCCAAATACGTTTACGAATAAAATTACGAAACAATGAGGTCTTGTCTTTCATTAGACACAACCTTGGCTCAAATTGAGTTCATATTTCCCTTTGTTTGGTTCCCCAGATAAAATACCATGGTTTCTTACCTGCACACTCAATTCAAATATCAGTAGTCCAAGGAAATAAATATACACCATAAAGAGATAAGCAATATTCAGAATATAAGGACATCATCAATATACTAAGTTTTTTTTTTTTTAGGCAAAAGTGGGCGAGCCACTATAATATATTAATAAAAACTGATTCAAAAAGCTCAACTGGGAAAGAATCAGGAAGAAAACCTGGCATCATCGCTTTAATATATACAATAGTTCAAAAATATTCACTATCGACCGAGATTGATATCACATCATTCATACATTAAGGAGTATAAACTACCTCCCCTCACCCCCTAACTGAAACACATTAAATTAAAGGGGCATCAAAATATCAAAATATCAAAATTTAAAATTGGTTTCAAATCGGTCCACTTTTCACTCCTCCATGATGTCCTCACCTTGAAACCCACTACGCACTATTGTGTCCACCACTGTTCTATTTTCATACCGCACCACAGCAATATCATCCTTGTCTCAGGGATGCCTAAGAAGAAGCATAGTCACGGCCCCATCATTAACACTTGTAGATGCCACCGCCGAGTCCCATCCTACACACTCGGCCTCTTGTCTACCTGAACCCACACATTCGACCGACTTCAACTGAGAAGAGCTCGGGGGCTGCCAACCACTCCACTCGGCCGCTATATCATTTGGTCCCAACTGTGAAGGCACCATTTGCAACCCCTAAATTTGAGGGCTATTTGAAAACCTAAGCAAGTCCAATAATGAAAATCCCATTTTTCTCACTCTTTCCTCCAGCTGATATCCGAGTACCCGTGCAGTAACTTGAAGCACATTTTTCATGTGTAATAAGCTCTGCTTGTCCAGTAATTTTTTCATTGCCTCAAAATTCACTAAGACTTCATGCTTTTGAAGCAACTGGGCATGTGAAAATAGTCCTCCCACTAATGCCATTCCACACCAAAGATCATAATATTGCATAGCCACATTAAGCTTGTTATCCGCAATAAACACTGGCCAAATTACCTTGGTCGCCAGAGACTGAAGGAGGAGTGGAGACTGCATGATGTCCATGGCACTAGAGAGGAAAATGGACACTAAATTTGAAGGATAGAAGAATTTTATTGCAGCGGTGCCCAAATGTTCTTCCCCAATAACTTGTTTGATAGCTGGCCTAACTGTGGGAGAATGGATGATAAACATGGTATCAAGATTTGATTCCACCACTGGAATCGGAAGCACAATTTCCTCAGCACTTGGCAGTATCCAAATGTGATGATTCTTTGGCAAGATCCCCGTGTGTTTCTTGTGACAAGAATCACATGAAACAACAACATCTAAATTCTTCACCATTCTCTAACCTTGCTGAAGAAATGTAAGCCATGAATATATCCTTAATGACTATTAATAGCGAAAGGATTTGGAAATCCCACTCCGTACTTGCCCAAGTTGTGAATTCATTATTCTTTTGCGCTTGCACCTAGGAGGCCATGTGAATAGTGCTAATCAACTAAGCTGAATATCATCAACATTATGTACTTCCAATCCCTCACAATATATGACAGAATATTATGCCAATGTTGATGATATTGGCTCATACACAGAATCCTAAATCACCAAGTTCGCATACCAAAAACCATCTTGTCCAAATCCTTTTGCTGATTAATGACAACATTAGTCCTTGTCAACTTGAATTAATCTTTTAAGCTCTCCATCATCATCAATCAAAGCTGATGGATTCAATGATGAAAGGTGTAAACCATCACATCCCAAATTAGATAAGTAGTCTGCAACCTAATTTCCTTCCCTCAGTGTATGTGATATACAAACATCATGACATTCATCTAACAATCTCCAAATTTTTATTAAAATATATTTTAATTTCCATTAATGTGCCTTTTTATGAATACAGTCATTTGTAATAACAGATGAATCACCTTCTACATGCAACGAACAAAAATTACCCTGTTTAGCTAAAATTAGCCTTGCAAGTAGAGCTTGGGCTTCTACCAAATTATTAGTACCAACATCCAAAGGGGAAGTGAAAAGTGCAACTACTTTTCCTTTAATTTCTTGAATACATGCCCCCAACCCTGAGATTCCAGGGTTACCTCTCGAAATGCCATCAAAATTGAGCTTCATAAACCCCTCATTTGGAGGTCTCCAATGCACATCCGATCTTTATACTAGTGTAGTTGAATTCTTATGACTCTGCCACCCGTAGGGAATAACAAGATGTTTCCATTCCTGAAGCACTTTAGAATCCCATGTAGTTATAATAGGGTTGAATTTGCAGCTACTTATACTTGCATTTGTCACTTCTAAGATAGATCGTTCAATACCTTCCAGAACTTTGTCGATGTGAGATACCTCTTTTCTGAAAAGGTGCTTATTTCTTTCCCACCAGATGGCCCAAATTACTAAAGCTAGTGCACATTTCCAAATATTTGCAAATAACAATTTTGGAAAAAGGACTGGCCATGGCTGAAAGAGATTCCAAATATTATCTTGCAATGGTGTACTGTAGTTTAGCCTTTTTAATATGAAGGACCAACATTAGGCTGCAAATGTGCAGTTCAAAAGCAAATGATCCACGGTTTCTTCATATGCATTGCAAAAAAGATAATTAAAAGGAGGGGCAATGTTTAACCTGTTTAATCTATCACTAGTCAGAATCCTTTGCTTAATTGCAAGCCATGCAAAACAGCCTGCCTTTGGGAGCACAACATCATTCCAACAAAAAGAGAAATCTCTAGAAGGAATCTTATCAGAGCCACTTTGCTGAAGTAATTTATAACCCTCTTTCACTAAGTAATTACCATATTGAGCTAGAACCCAAAAGAGTTTATCTTCATATCCTGAGAAAAAAACTTGTACTGAAGCTAGAATTTGTTTGAAATTGTACTTATCTTGATTTAACAATGCTAATTCATTTGGATATTTCCAAATGACCTTACCTGAGATATTACAAATAGCAGTCACATATTGATTGAGATGCATATCCCAAGATGCCTCGAAGATATGTATAATGTCTTGGGAAGTTGTTCTTAAAGATAAGGGAGGATTTCCATTCCACAAATCTCTCCAGAAATTTACCATGCTACCATTATTCACTTCCCAAGAAATGTATTTGAGGACAATTTGTCATGAGGCCATCATAAAGTCCCAAATTATTGATCCTTTAGGGGGATCCAAAATAGATAAAACTCTAGATGGGTCATTATTATCTAAGTATTTATGTTGCATAATCCTGCACCATATGGACTGAGGTTTAGAATACATATGCCATACTAGTTTGCCACCAAATGCTTCATTTCTCTTTGTTAGATCATGCACCCCTGCACCACCTACTGCTAGAGTGTGTGCCATGTCATGAAGGGATATAAGAGGAATTTTCTTGGAATCATTCAAGTTACCTGACCAAAGGAATCCTCTAATTAGTTTTTGTATTTGCTGAATAATCTTGGGAGGAGCTTTAAGGACTGCAATGTAGTAATTTTGTATAGCTGCAAGTACTGACTTGATGAGAAGAATTATGCCTGCCAATTACAGCCATCTGGCTTTCCAAGCCACTATTCTACTTTGGATGCATTGCACCACTAAAGACCAATAGCTATTCTTATTTGATCCCATAAAAAATGGGATTCCCAAATATATAGATGGTAAGAAATCCATTGAGAATCCTAGAATCGTGACTATTTTTTCAGAGATCACTTTGTTGGTATTAAAGAGATATATTTTGGATTTTTGATCATTAATAGCTTGACCTGAAACTGCAGAATAAAGTTGTTATATACTTTTAATATGTCAAGCCTCCTGAACTTGTGCCATACCAGATAACAGAGTGTCATCTACAAATAGGGAATGAGTGACAGAAATACTTGTACCATAGACGTGTGCACCTTTCCACTTACCTGACTCATGATGATGGTTAATAGTTCTGCTGAAGGCTTCAGCCATGATGATGAAAAGAGCCAGTGATAATGGATCACCCTTTCTAATTCCTTATGATGATGAGAAGAAGCCAGCTAGTTTTCCATTAACTAAGACTAAAAACCAAGCACTTGAGATACATGCTTTAATCCATTTACACAAACCTTTTGAAAAGCCCATCTTATTTAATACTTTGAGTAGAAACTTCCAACAAACTCTATCATAATCTTTCATCATATCGAGTTTGATCACAAAATTTGATGTATGATTAGAGTCTATTGAATGTAGAACCTCATGAGCCACTAACGCTCCCTCCATTGTTTCTCTGCCCAGGACAAAGCCTCCTTGTTCCAAGGAGATAATGGATGGAATAAGATGCTATAATCTTAAGTAAATGGCCTTGGTAATGATCTTGTATGTCAGATTACATAATGAAAATTGGCCTAAAATCTGCAAAGTTTTTTGGATTCTTGACTTTTGGGATTATTGAGATATTAGTAGTGTTAAAGTATTTGAGCATACTCTTAATTTTTCTTGATTCCTCCACTACATACAATAAATCCCATCCAATATTATCCCAACAACTTTGATAAAATAGTGCAGAGAAGCCATCCGGCCCTGGAGCTTTATCTGGAGGAAAGGAAAAGACCACCTTTCAAAGATCTTGGATGGAAAAGGGGGCCATTAACATAGCATTATCTTGCTCAGACACCATGCATGGAATGGCTGCTAGGATCTCATTTACTTGTGCCTCCATGGGTGATGGAAAAGAAGCAGGATCAAGTAAATTCTTAAAAAATTTAATCCCTTCTTCACAGATCTTCTCTGCATTGGTAATAAGATTTCCAGACTGGGCATCTTCAATTTGAAAAATGGATGAATTAGCTTTCCTTTGTTTGGCTGATGAATGAAAATATTTTGTGTTTCTATCTCCTTCATACAACCAAATTTCTCTAGATTTCTGTCTCCAATAAATTTCTTCACGACTACACAACTCCTCCCATTCTAGCTGAAGATCTTTCTGCCTAGCATGAGTGTCTTGATTCATACCGTTTTGGACAACGTGGATATAAAATTCTTCTAATTTATTTTTAACTTCCTCTTTTTGTCTAAAAACATTTTTAAAAACCTATTGATTCCAGATTCTGATATGACTTTTAACAAATTTCAATTTCATGGCAAATTAATGCATCTTAGTTCCTACAACATGTGGTGCATTAATCCACCATTGCTGGATATGCTGTAGAAAAAGAGGGTGGTGAAGCCACATTTTTTCAAATTTGAAAGAGGAATGAAATTGGATATCATGTCCTTTATGAGCATTGGTAATATTTAGTGAAATTGGGAAATGATTAGAACCTGGCTGAAGAAGAATGTCCAAAGAGATTTCCACATCCTTAAGTTTCCAGACTTGTGCCAAAAGGAATCTATCCAGTCGAGAAGCAATGTGTGCAAAACCAGACCTCTTATTTGTCCAAGTAAAGGACCAATTAGTCAGGGAGATATCCATAAGATTATTATTGTCCACAAAGCAATTGAAATCCTGAATGGTTTTAGTAGGAAGGGTAATACCCCCTGTCTTCTCCTCGTATGAAAGAAGTGCATTAAAATCCCCACTAGTAATAACATCTTGAGAATCCTGAACTTGGATGAATTGAGTAATCGAATCCCAAACTCTGGCTTTATCCTGTGTAGGAGCAGGGCCATATACATTGATCAAAATAAAAGATGAATCAAACTTAAAAAATTTCAGCATCTGCCAGTTAGACTCCTGATGAATGAGCATGCCTTTGATGTTTTGAGGATTCCATAATAATGCAAGCCCACCAGACGCACCCAAGCTTGAAGTATGCAAAGAATTCCATCTGTTCCATTTAGAAATGGTTTTTCATAAGTGTCCTACAATAGTTTGGTTTCTTGAAGCAGAACAATATTTGCCTACATAGAATCAACAATTTGTTTGATCCTATGTCTCTTGTCAGAGGCATTAATGCCTTTGACATTCCATGAATTGATCTTCATTGAGGACAAGGAGAACCTCTTGTTCTCCTTGTCAATCTTTTAGTGACTACAAATTGGGCATCCAAAGTAGTTTGAATGCCAACTTCTATTTCTAACTTGGTCTTGGACCCCTTCGGCCTGCCTCTTAACTTTGGCATTTTGGGGGAAAGTATGGTCTTCAAAGGTGTTTGCACAATAGACAATGTTTGATTATGGTCAAAATTTTTACTAACAGTATGGAACTCAATATCTGTGGGTAAGTGGGGGCTAGATAGAACATCTTCATGAGGCCAACTATTAAGAACTTGAGATGGTATATTATCATTTAAGATCTGAACTTGCTGGTATAGACACTTCTCCAATCCCAAAGGATCCTCATAAGGGATGATTTCAAGCTGCACTGCATTATCTTGTTGCAGGCCGTGACTAGCTTTAGGAGGAGTACCTATTAAGAGATTATTAGGCAATAAATCAATTTCCCCATCTATGATCAACTTAAATCTGGAAAATTGATCAGTATCCTGACTATTCCAGAACTGAAATTCTCGGAGCAAATTATCAAGCTTTGAAGAATCATTATCATTGACACTAAAACCTTCTTCCCTTGTTATGCCAAACATGATGTTATCAGTTATCTCTAAAATAATTTGATCTACTATTTGTCGAACCTTTCTGCCTGCTAAAGTAGGAGTAATAATCAGCTATCTAGAGAGATTTACAGGAAAACTACCAGTCTTATTCAAAAACTCCCCAACAACTTAGTAGTAAGAATATGGCACTAGAGTATTCTGAGAAGCAGGGGGCAATGACAACCACAGATTTACTATAGCAGAAAATTGCTTAATAAATGATAGAAACCACTTGAGAAAGCATATAAACTCAAAACCTGGCATTTTACTAACATATCCCACCGATTGGTCAATCATTATTTCATTTTGCATGATAGGAGATTGAGTGCGATCACTCAAGTTAGATATTTTAGAACATTTCATCGGATCAGAGAAAAAATTTGAGAAAAGAAGCGTAACACCAATATCTCGAGCTTGACACTGGGTGTTAAAGTGACCCAGTTGATGCTGATATTTGTTGACTATGATTTCATCTTGAATTTTAATTTTCTGTCCCCATTCGCCCCACTAAGATTTGAGATAAATTGAGGAAGGAAATTCTTTGCTGGTATCAATGAGAAGGCAAACTCTAACTTCCAAATGCAGGAAATCGAATGGAATGAGATCATGCTTGAGGAATATACCCAATTTGTTAGCTAAGATTTCAATAATCTATGGGTCTCGATATTCTAGTGGCAGTAATGGGAATGAAATCCAATGAGGGAAGAACTAGGTGAGTGGATCCTTGGGATTAAAATTTGGGGTCCAGATCAAAGTATAAAGACCTGACCCCTAGAAAAACCAACCTTTCTATTTATGAATGGAATTTCTATCCTCTTTAGATTCAAAGATGGCAAAAAAATACTTGGATACCGCATCAATATAAAAAATATCTGTTAAAGCAAGCCAAGACACAAAATCCCATTCCTTAATGACTTGAAATGATAAAGAAGTTGAAGCAAACTTACCAATAAGAGCTGATTGGTGAAGAAGACCAATAGAGTGCTAAAGTAAATGAGAAGGTAAAGTGACCATCAGATTATTTCTCCCACCCATCAAGTTATGCGGATATACTGCATCTGCATATCCCGAGGCTTTCTTTTGCCAAATCTATTTAGAAACCTTTGGATTGAAGGGGGCCCTGGTTGCATTTGGAGAAATAGAGATGTCCTGGCTTTTATTATTATCTTTAGATTGAGTGTTTGGTGAAGCATTATGAATGCGTTCCAGAGACCCAGGCGGAGTCCCATCACAAATATCAAAGATGGGCTATTTTTCCTTATTCATCTTTCTACCATATTCAGAATACTTCCTATGATTGGAATGATTTAGATCTCTGTTTAGCCCTATCAATGGCGGATCTAATTTTTTGAAAAAAGAATTTTCCCACCCAGGCATTTTTTGAAAATGCAGAAAATACATTTTGTAATCAACATTTTGTTTGGATAATTCACCTGATTCAAATTTAGATGAAGCATGCCAGGGTCTCTTAGAAGTAGGTTGCAGACTGCCTTTTGATAATGGCTGCTTCATGAATCGACGATCATAGAATCAAGGATTGACGAAAAAGGGTTTGGCTGGCTAAACTATTGCCTTACCAGAAAAGATTAACTTCAATCCTTTTTGATCTGCCAAACCCTTATTAGGGTTTCTTTCCGCAAACAAACATCTTTGCAAATGAAAACTACAATGATCTAAACTGACAGGTTGAACCACGGGCGTAGAAGAAAAAATATGAGAAAAGTCATTACTCTCGAATGATGATTGTTTAGAGTGAGGGATCCCATTGTCTTGACAGTACTGCTCAAATTTATGGCTCTGTGACTACAACTGACTCCTTCTACAATGTTTTTGCCACCTATGCACTAATATTCCCCTGTCCTGACAATACTGCTGGAATTTTTCCTCTTGTGTTTCCAACTGCTGCCTGAGACCTAAAGATTGCTTACCCTGACACTGGTTTTATCCATTGGTCACTCCTACAAATGGTCTTGTGCTTCCTCCCTCCATTATTCCATCAATATACTAAGTTATTACTAAAGATCACAAGATTACATAATTCTCATTTTAAGCATTTATCATAAGGTAAAATTCACATTAAATTAAATTGAAATTCAACATCTATATCAAATGAATCCAAATCTCTTCAATAACCATAACATAATCATAATGAGTTTCCAAATCAATAATCTCAGAATAAAGGTCCATAATAGAAACATAATATAGTCCATAAGGTGCATCATAAAGCATCAAGTGTCCATACATCCAAAATAATCAAATCCATGGCATAAAGCATAAAGTCCCTAATGTCTATAGTGCATCAAAAGCAAAGTATCATATGCTAAATCTATCATAAGCAGAAAACTGGAAAACTACAATGGGGTTCAGGGTGAGGCCTCACACAATGCTTGGTAGGTCTCTAACTGCCTTGACATTACTGATCTTTACTATATTGTCAAAATTGATATGACATAGTCTCTTGTGCCATAACCAACTGTCATCTACTTTTGCAACAAAACAACTTACAT
>MU225234.1:3276632-3287316 GCA_018584345.1 Thuja plicata | reverse complement strand
TATATACGAATATACATAATAATAATAATTAAGTTTATTATTATTATTACATATTTTATCATACATACATACATAATTATACTTGGATATTAAATCATAAATCATTATATTAATTTATTCTATGTGGACTAAATAGTCATCTTTATGTTTAACATACTACCGATTATGTGTAATGTTTGCAATGTTTAATGAAGAGATGTATTGGTGGAGAGATATGTCTCCACATATGTGGAGACATGTCTATCCATCGATATGTCTTCTCACTCATATACATATAATCCAAAAAAGATTGATTGAAGGCAAGTATAGAAATAAAACAGTGCAAGCCAATATTACATTGATCTCCATCATAGATGTTAAGTTGTACTTCAACAAATACAATACTCTTGTGCATGTTGCAAAATTGAATCTTACTGGAAAGGTTCATCCCACAATTATTGGGAGTAAAGTTACAATTGGTATGTAATTATATTACAATTTCTTTTCATGATTTTATAAATGCATCTACTGACTACTTTTGATTTCTCCTGGTTCTCTTTCTAGAACCATTTTAATTCTTCCAGAGCCTTTGAATGCATTAGGCTTCTTATATCATGATAAATGTGACTACCATATTTTTTTTCTGAATTTCTCCATGCATAAATCTATGATGAATTGCATGAAGAGCTTGACTTGTATAGTGACAATATGTGGCATGGATTGCATATGTTACATAGCTAACTAGCATTTGAGAGATGATATGTTCAACAGAGTACTGTTTTTACAATGTAGATCAATTATCTAGTTCAAGTAGCTTATGGAAGCTGTAGAACCTATTCTATTTTTATTTTTCAAGTCTCTTTAATTAAATATAAATAGTTGAAGTGGCAAGATTTTGCCGATGATGATTTCTAATTTGTGAAAAAATCTGTCTGGGGTTGGAGGATTTGCTTACCTTTTTGTTTTAAATTGTTAATAAATTTGGAGGGATGTTTGCAGTTGTCTTACTATTTAATGACCTATGTAATTTATATTTGTAGCTGATTTAGTTAGTTATAATAAGAATTGATATGTTTGTTTGACATACTTGCATGCTTTAGGCAGGTCACGGTGTTGTGCTACATGGGTGCACCATTGAGGATGAGGCATTTTTTGGCATGGGTGCTACTCTACTTGATGGAGTTGTCTTGGAGAAAAATGCTATGGTTGCAGCTGGGTTACTGGTGAGACAAAATGCTAGAATACCTACTGGAGAGGTAATTTTCATAACTTCCCATGTAGGATAAGAATAAATTGAAACTTGGCATTGTAAACATATATATTGAAAAGTAGCTAAAAATTCTTGTTTTTGAATCTTACTGTGTTTGGTTGGTATATATACTTGACTAGATCTGAGAGCCTTTAATGGACTTCATATTAGCTTCTATGTAATGTTTTTCTTGATGATTCTTTGTCACAGTAGTTCTCAAATAAATGCTAATTTCTGTGATAAGATCAGGAGGAAAAGGAATTTCATGTCCATTTCAATACTAAATGATTGGAACCAAGGTCAAAATATCAATTCCTATTTGTATAACTGAGAAGCCAATTGCTCCTTTAGAATAGCATTCCATATGTTCTTTGAATAAGCATTCATACACACCAATTTTTTCAAAAAAATCAAGATTAGCACAGAGTAGGGTTGTTTGAGCATATCAACATCTTAAAATCTTTGAGGATATTTTGCATATGTTCAAAGTTTATTCCTCTTAATTATAGTTTAGGTCAACATGGTCTATTGGTGTGTGGCTAATAATTAATAGTCTTTTACATTGTGTTTTTACAATCTAGGGTTTCTATTATTAGCATTTAAAGTTTACCACATCAATTCAATTCTGGATAATAGTTATGAAGTGTTGTGATGTGTAAACCTGCATAAGTGCATCATATATTTTTATAAGGAAGTCATTTCAAAATTCCTAATTTTTTCAAATCATTTTTAGTGTTGTCTCTACACACATTGCAGAGTATACATTTTTTCCTATGATCGTTAAGATTATGTATTCATCTTGTTGCATTAGCTGCTATAAGATAGCCCTTGTCTTTAGACTTCAAGCCAATTCTTGGACATGGTGTGATAGTGGACTAATATTTTGTTATGTTTGTTGTATCATTATAGCTTCTGTTTCATAAGGAAAAGGTTGTCTATGGAGCAGCTCTTTAATGGTTTGTGTATCCTTCCGCATTTTCCATACATGTCTCCCAGGCAGTTGCAACTACAATATATGAAAATAATTCATCTTCATTAATGCTATGGCGGATGGTTGTACCCTGTACCAAAACTCTTATTTTAGCATAGGATGGGAAGAAGCTGGGAAAGGTTGTTGAATTTGGTTTTGCACCTGCCAATTACATTTTTCTTTCAGCCATTATGTCAAACAGTTCTCGTGCTTTGTGTATCCTTCCACATTTTCCATACATGTCTACTAGGGAAGTTGGAACCACAAATAGATGAAAATAATTCACCTTCGTTAACGCTATGATGGATGGTCATACCCTATACCAAAGTTCTTATTTTAGCACATTCTAGGAAGATGCTGGAAAAGGTTGTGGAATTTGGTTTTGCAACTGCCAATTGCATTTGCTTAAAAGTATTTAAAATCTATTTTATGCATATCCTGTAACCATTGTTGTCCATGAGAAAACATCTATTTGAGGCATTATGTCAAACACTTAACGTACCTTGTATAGGCTTCCATATTTTACGTACATGTCTACTAGGGCACTTGCAACTACAACATCTGACAAAAACACTACGAGTTGAGACTATGGTGGAATTTCAGACCAGAGAATGTGAAAATGTTGAGACATGTGGCATTCAACATTAATAGTGGATGTGCTTTGTATTTTTTTTCCTTAGTTGCTCTTTATTTATTTCCTGAGATGCTCTATAGTATTTTCTCCTGCTCTGCTATGTATTCTCCCTCTTGCAACACTTTGTATGTTTCCCCCTGCATTGCTCTATGCTCCTCTTTATCTTTCATGCCTTCTCTCCTCTATATATTTTCCCTCATCATTGCTTTGTAACTTTCTCCTTGCAATGCTCTGTTTATTATTGCAGTATGTTTAATTTCAAAAAGTTATACTCCTTTATGATAGTGCCTTGCCATTGATTATAGATTAGGCTTTTATACTCCTTGTAGCATCAATACCTGAGAATGGTGATTCATGCATTTGGAAAGCCATCGAATGACTCTCTTGAGGCTAATAGACATCACACCAACTTGGAACCTTAAACATATGTCTATCTTGATTTGAGTTTAGACTTCTTTGAAAAGATCCCTCTTGCGACAGTGAAAAGATGTAAATTGTGAATATCAAAGAGTCCATGAATAATGAATACAACTGAAAGATAGCCAAGAGATCCTAGAAAAAAGATAGATATAATCCATGGAAAAGTTATTAGCTTTACCTTGATAACCTTTTAATATTTACACTCTAACAGTCATGATATGCTGAATAAGACAATGTCTTTGCAGCCTCGTAAGCCCTATCACTATAAGTTACCTCTGCAAGTTGGAGATGTCTTTCTAATATTAGGTTTTTGTTACATGAAGGTGATCTTTTAGGAGAGCTTTAATAATGTTATTGTTCTCACTTCTTTCATGAAATCAATGCCATTTCAGCTAACAACATGCACTCTTCTATATTGTGTCTGCTCCTTGACATAACAATGAGTTTGATTTTCCATGCCACCACTCTCTTTACATTGGAAGTAGAGGGATGCACACATAGCCATTTTCTCGTACAAATCCAAAGTGATATTTTTATCGTGCTGCGAGAGCGAAAGGTTGAGGAAGGTTGTGTGAGGCCCAGTGTAGGTTTGTATGGAAGATGGACCTGAAGAGCTGGTTGCAGAAGGTGCCCAAAAACTTTAGCTTTAGACATTTTGTGAGTAGGCTTTATCTCGTTCTTGTCTAAATAGGTGATTGGCTGGAGTATAGTCGTGTTCGTTGTTCTCCATTTAGTTTTGGTTAATTAAAAAGTTTATTTTTTCCCATTTTTTATAGAAAATATTTCTGGGGCTCTCATTTTGGTTAAAATATTAGTTTTCAAACCTCTAATTTTAAGGATACTTGCATTCTGTTTACATAGCTGTGTTAAAATACTCTATTCAAGCAGCCTTGTTTTGTTGCAAATGACCCAGGATTAGATCTTGTTGTGGTTAGAGCTCTTGTGTCTCTGTGCATTAGACAAGAGTTTAATCTCTCCTAGTATCAGATTTCCTAGGTAAACAAAGAGCCCACTTAACCGAGTTCTGGTACATCTCAGTATATTCAAAACCTAGTCATCAACCGGAACAATCATAATCATCACGAATTGAGATAATTCACAAGAAGTGTTCAAGACTTCAATGTTATTGTGACCTGTGAGCAGCAAACAGGCTAGATGATGAAAATCAGACTACATGAACCTTGGAACTTTGTGGAGCTTTAGCAATGACATGTCATGATTGTGATTATTCCAGTACCTGAACCTTCAACTCCAATGTTCTTTCTTCCCATTTCTATCTCCAATGTCTCTTATGTTTCCGTTACTAAACTTGAAATTTTGTAGAGCTTGGGCAGTGGCATTTTATGATGATGCTTTTTCTAGTATATGTTCCTTTAACTCCAATGACCTTCTCATTTTCAATCTCCAGCACCTCTTATGTTGTCAGTATGAAACAATTATTAATACCATTTCCTATTGCATAAGATCCTTTGACATGCTCTCAATAGAATCTTGTCTTTCTCAATGCAAAAGCACACATAATGGTACATAATCGACATGCCATGGTAAAAATTTATCACTTGAAGTTGTTGAGAATTATTTGGTTATTTTTGGTACTGAGGGGTCCCCTATCATATCTTTAATGATTGTTGTAGACATCAGTGTTCTTTTTTCTTCATATCATTAATCTCAATTGAGAAGGCAATCTGAAACTAATGCCATAGTCATTGCTGTAGAATCATGGTTGTTGCGATGTTGGATCTTGTTCTACTAAGACTAATCAGGGATAATTTATATGAATTTGTGAGCTAAGAGTATAGATACATAATTTGGTTCAAACTACACGAGCAAGGTGTTGAAAACTTAAAAATTTTCAAAGTTTGAACCCGTCTTAGTTTTAGTCTTTCTAACAAGTCACACCTATTTGACAAACATAAGCAAGTTGACATACGATTGTGATTCAACTGGTAGACAAATCTTACCTGAACTATGCAAAATTGTAAAACTTTTAAACTCTGTAATCACTTTCTACGTGCAAGCTATGTGTCGTACGTGAAATGAATGGTCCAAACCCAAGGAAATAAAATACTCTTTAAGACTTAATTTAACAATTTAACTCCAGTAAATTTTTACTCCCACAAAAAACTTATTATCTCCCGATTAATTTTGTAACACAATGTGACAACTTAGTTTAATGAAAATCTGTACTTTGTATAATGTAATCACTTTCTAACTGTTGGAACCTATTGGATGGAAAACGCAAGGCTCTCACCCCAAACTTTAAATTGGTGAAAAAATTCCGTCTTTTATTCTGTTTTCTTTTTGATTAATCAACAGAGGGCTAAGGGCACTCTCCAATTCGATTCATTTTGAGACATTACATAAAATATCCTGCCATGACTGTTGGCAAGGAAGACTAGCTTTACAAAATTGGAGGTTATTCTCATTCAACCAATAGACATTCTATATTGGCCAGCATCTAAACATGTGAAACTACCTGACACTACTAGATTCAGAAGTTTAAGAACCATGTTCATATTTTACCAGACCAACATTCCTCTGCAAGAACTTTATGGCTTTTGTAGCATTCCCCATGTTGAATTTCTCCTGCTGAGGATAGGATTATTCTACAGTGTGGAGGGCCATAACATCCATGGAAGGATTGTATGATTCTGTTACACTCTTAAGGAACCTAGAAAGCTCATCAACTTGAAGAGAGCCAACAAATTGGACTCGATGCTATAGATTAGCCTGATGGAAGCAATACCCGTAAGCTCCAAGCCTGTGAATGGGATTGAGGAAAGTTTGACAGGAGTTGATTTAAAAATTGCTTCATTCAACTCAACTTTGAATTTTCCCTAGACATAAAACTTCGCTAATGATTTTGTGAGTTCCTTGTCTCCTGTGATAATAAGAATGTTGCTAACAAATGTAGAAGAAATCAGTGCTTACCTGGTGCCTTGTTGTTCCTTCAATCAGTTGAGACACAAAACTTCTAAGATAGCCTCGAGAACATCAACAACCTAGAAGAAGAAAACCCTTCTTATCCTTGCTTCATTTATTTCTCCTACAAAAGTCGTTTACCTGAGATTACTGCCTGACTATACGATTGACTCCATTCTTTGGGCTGCAGGGGGCAGGAAAATGAGACTTCGAGTCAAGAAGGAAAGGAAAGAGTAACAGATATAATCTCTTCAAGAAGTCTCTTGAATCATGTGGCATTAATAGAAATATTGTCTGGATAGAAATGTATAGATGAGGTGATGCAAGTGACATTGTCCCTCCTTCATTGCATGCATCTGTCATAATGAGGAGTGTTGCATAGGGTTATTTAATAGTTCCGCATCCTGTGGAGGTCTAGCAAGAAATTGGCATTGCAGCTAATTGTTATATCTTCATGTTTATCAATACAGAGCAGATCAGAAACCTTGTTGCCTTATTTATAGCAATGGTTGATGGTGAATTTAGAAATATTGTCTAATATATTCCATTCCATTCAAAATATTCTTACTTTTCCAGTTTGTAGAATGCCTTCTCCTAAGGGATAAGACAATGACATTTGAGTACCCTTCTATTGTGACATTATCTATGGTACATGAATTTACCAATTATAAGCTGAGTTAGAGTGATTCCACTGCTGCCTCGTTATTTTCACCTGGTTTCAATTTCCTGGAGGCAGATTTGAGCAGGTTTCTTCTAGATTTTCTGATAACGCAGTCAGCACCAGAGGATCCTGGGTTCGCATAGGAGGGCCCTCCAAAATTCAATTTCCACATGCTCATTGCATGCTCATTGGTGGAGTAGGTTTCCACTTAATATTGAAGCAATTGGAAGCTGAGAAATTAGGACAAGAAATGCCATGAACAGGAACTTCCTGTCTTTTATTCTTACTTCTCAGCATCTTCTATTAATTGCCTGTAGCAGTTGACTTAAAAGTCTAGCTGCTTTCGCCATGAAATAACTAACCAGAAAATGTTTTTGGCTACCTATATATTCAGATCTAGGACATACCCTTGAATGTTCTCTTTATTAGGTAGTACTTTTAGCAGCTCCTCCAGATGTGCCTACTACTGGAAACTTCCTTGACTTCTAACTGTCTAATGCATTTTTTAAGGTATTGTACAGCTTGCAGGATCCTTGGTACCATATTGATGATTATTTTGGCCGTCCAGTTATTGCTGAAATCAAATTATTTGCATAGTTGTTTCCCAATTGCCTGTAGATCAGAATAGGCTTTAAGGCCACCTTCTGTGTAGCTGGTTCTAGGTCACAATTTTTGTTAACAACTACATGGATTGGTTCAATATGGAAAAAATAGAAATAATGGTTTCGTACATTATTAATTCTAATTTTGTATGTTTATGAATGATCATGTGTTTCTTTTTTCTCCAGGGCATCAATATTTTGAAGGCACATGGATGAGGGTCTAAAGATAGTTATCTATTGAATGGTTATGCCCTGAATACTGGTTGGGCACCTCAAGGAATGCCTACAAGAGTGGCCCCAACAAGAATTGCAAGTTTGGATTTAAATCTTCAGAAGACAAAAATACAGATGGGAGTGCAGGTTCTTGTCACTGATCCAAGGCAGCTTGATAGGATCCGTGAAAGGTTGATAAGCTATGCAACTTATTTATTGATAAGATCTAGAGTGTTTGTTAAGTTTTGGATAAATTATATCCGATTTGTTGGTTTTTAATATTTCCACTGTGATGGACTTTTCTCACCACTCAGAGTTTCTTGTAAAATTTATTTGCAAAGATGTGGTAAGCATTGCCCAGGAAAAATCTTCTGTGCGGAAGTGATAGAAATACTGGACAGGAAGGAGTTTCCATGATTTTCAAATTTGGCATGTTGTTACTAGTCTGTTATGTTGTTAGAAATTGTGGATTTTTGACTGAAGATGAGCATGGTACATGTAGTTTCCAATGCAGCAATGTGGAGTTGGATAGATGGTTGAGTATTGGTATTTTTTGCTTTCTATTGCATATTAGTGATCACTGTCATTTTTGTTTCATTTGTTTTGTTTGTGCAGAGAAGCATATATAACTAAGGAGTGTATTGAGAATCTTTTAAAAGCTGGTGCAAATGTCATTTTAACAACAAAAGGAATAGATGACATGGCTCTAAAGGTGCATGTACTTGCATGTTGTCTCACATAATGAAACTGGTAATGTTGCTGCTATTTGGATCAGTTGGCTAATGTCTGTTGGTTTTTTCTTGGTGCAGTACTTTGTTGAAGCTGGTGCAATTGTTGTGCATCGTGTACATAAGAAGCACTTGCGTCATGTTTCCAAGGCAATGGGTGCTACACAGGTAGTGAACTTATTTTGTCAGCTTTTTAATTAGTGGTAATTTTTTTTCTAGAGTAAAATTTTACAAAGTAATATGTATATTAAAGACAGTTTCATATTATACTAAATGGGAAACAACAAATTAGTAATTATAGAAGTATGCCAAAAAAAAGATCCATTATCAAATACCTTTAAAAGCTTCCACACATCACTTTTTTGCCTCACAAAATCAAATCAATGCCGGGGAGTGAGGAGAAGCTCTAGCAGTATCTTTTGGTGCATCTACAACAACATTGTAGCTAGGTTCCCTTGGCTAACTATCAAATCACTCTAAAAGATTTAACACCTCACATTTTTGCCTCACAAATTCTAATCAATGTTGGGGAGTGAGTAGAAGCTCTAGCAGTAGCTTTTGGTGCATTTGCAACATCATTGTGGTTAGGTCCCCTTGAATAACATCAAATCCCACTTTAGTAATACTCACCTCCTCCTCGGCTTCCATTTTATCAATCTCATGTATGGATTCCAACATCTGATTATTTGTACCACAACCTTTTTCTTAAGTAATCTCCAATTCAAGCTAGTAAAACACTACCATACCCTTAATATGGGAATGGATGGTTAGCAAGAGATGAATCTGAAAAATTGAGCAATATGACTCATTAGCCTTGACTTTAACACCAGTAGAGCTTGATGATAAGTCAAAATTTAGTTTTCTCATTGCCTTTGATTTGAAAATCATATAGAAGAAACTGGATGATTGGGGTCATGGTGTTTCCTTCATCACAGTCAAGGAGTTGTCTAAATGCCTTAGAATTGTGAATTCTTTAAGCTCTGTGGTGTAAAGCAGTAGGTACTAGGGACTATATTCTTGTTGAGGAATGCCTTAAATGATCCAAAACATTTTGGGGAATCCTTGGAATTTGAATTGTTTTAATGTTTGATCTGGCTTTTTTGACATTTGATCCTCCATTTTTTGTGTATGGGGGTCATAGGAGGCATAAATTCATTGTAAACTGATTAGAAAAGTTCTCTCTCATTGTATCCTTAACTGTTTTAGTGGTAGTGACAGAGCAAGGGTTTATAAGTTGCAGAGGCACATTATAGATGTGAGGAGTGAGTTGTAGACATTGTTATGACACTTGAAAGCCTTAGGAGCATTGTAACACCTTTGTAATTTTACTGTGATAGTGGAACGCGGAGCACTTGTTAACTCTTGCTAGAGTTTTGACCCATTGAAGGGTTTCTCCTGGGTGACTTGCTTGTTGCAGTCATTATGTATGAGTTCTCTTGTATGTTATCTCACTGTTACATGTTATTTCATGCTTTACAAATAAGATGGGCATATTTTAATTGTAAATAGCATCCATTTGAATTTGGTTTTCAATGTTTCGAAAGTGTTTTTCAGAATTGACAATGACATCTATAGTTGGTGAAAGCTAATGACATCATGTATAGGAACTATTCTTAGAAAGTTGCCTGCATTTAATAATAAGTATTCTGGGTAGACTTTTAGCCCATAATTATTGAAAAGGTTTCTCAATCAGTTCCAGGTATTCTCAATCGAAAGACAATCTATGAAATGTGATTTCATTAACAAGATCAATAAACACACTCTTTTGTTGAAATGATATGATTATTATTTAAAGGGTACTAGCTCAATGGAAGAGAACCTACTTTATAAGTAGGAGGATGGTGGTTCGATTCCATCGTGCCCTAATATGACTATATATATGACTAAATTAATGACTAAATATATGACTAAATAAATGACTAATTCAATGACCAAATAAATGACTAAATCAATGACCAAATAAACGACCAACTAAATGACCAAATCAATGACCAAATAAATGACCAAATAAATGACTAAATAAATGACCAAATAAATGACTAAAATAGTTTAGTCATAAATTTGGACGTGAGATAAATGACCGGCAATAAACTACCACTGATCATGTGACCAAATTTGGTCATTTATCTACAATTTTTGGTAGTTTATTTGGTCATATATTGCTATTTTTGTTCTAGTGTCTTGTGGGACATTTAGATGCAAAGTGACCAATCTTATTACATGAAAAACACTTGAATGGAAGCTGTCCTTCATACTTTCCTTTTCCTTTCTTTTCTCTCTTAGCAATCATGGCAATTATCTCTTCT
>MU225234.1:3241843-3276582 GCA_018584345.1 Thuja plicata | reverse complement strand
CCTTTTCCTTTCTTTTCTCTCTTAGCAATCATGGCAATTATCTCTTCTAGCTCTTCATCATTTTCTTCATTCTCATTATGACTAGATATGTGTGAGGATTTCTTACCGTGGATTGAAGATTTGAAGGCTATTTCATTTTTAGGTTCAATCTTCAATCTTGATATCTCAAATGCAGAGATTTTGCTGATCAAAGTCTCTCTCTTGAAGTCTTGTGAGAATTGCATAGTTTCCTCTAGAATACTAGTCTTGTTTTCATAGTCTGATGTCAAAGTGGTTAACAACTTATCCATTATATCTTCTTCTGATATTTCACCACCATTGTTCCTGATTTCGAATACTGCTTCATTTATCCTCTGATTGTAAGCTCTAATGTTTTCTTTTGGTAACATCTCAAGACTATTGTATTTCTTAGTCCATGTCTTTCTACGTGCATTCTTTGCTTGAACACCTCCTTCAAACATGTCTTCTAAATACTTCCATATGGTATATGCTTTTTCAATCTTCTTGATTTTGGAAAATTCACTGTCAGATAAGGTGTTGATTAGGGCTTCTTTGGCAATTTCATTATTGGTAAATGTTTCCTTTTGTCTATTAGTAGCATCATCCTTTGCAAGGTCTTTCAAAGATGGAATTACAACCTCTTGTGTAGAAATTTCAAAGATCTCAAATCCAACACATTGTAGATGTGTTATCATTTTGTTTTTCCAATCCAGATAGTTCTCTCCATCAAACTTAGGACTCTCTTTTTTGAAGTATGCCATCTGATCTACCTTAATCTGTTAGGCTTTCTCTCAAAGGCACTTGGCTCTGATACCAATTGTTAGAATACTTCAGGGATAACTGAGAGGGGGGGGGTGAATCAGTTATCAGCAACTTTATCTTTTTCTTATACTTATTAATCCAGATTGATACAAAGTAAATGCACATTTAGATAACACATTACACAACACATCAATTTGGTTATGGTAAAGCCAAATGGTAAAAAACCCGGTGGGAATTAGTACCCATAAAGAACTATACTATTTGTAGTAATCCATGTTAAAAGATCATACAACCCTATTAGGAGTTATTCATTACAATGCAGTAGTATAGTGACCTAGTTAAGGGTCTGACCCTGTTAGGAGTCTTTTACAATAACCCTGTTAGGGGTGGTGGACTCACTATCCAAGGACACTGTCCAAGTGGTGAAGGCTACAACCTTCTGGTTATTTGATACACAATGTATCAACAAGGTGAACTGTTGTTTGTGACACTGCTTGTCTGATCAGTTCCTTTTGTGCGCCGATGCTTTAACCTCTTATAAAACATTACATCAATCTTATCTATGTTTTGAAAGCTTCAACTTCAATATCTATATTATCAACATATAATAAATATAGCTCTGCTACTTTAACACTCTTCTCTGCTTTTCTTATCTCTGGCTTTCGCAACTCTTCTTATCACAAATGACCTTCTATAAGTATATACTCCAAGTATGAGATCATGGGACATGTTAGAAAACTCTTCATAACATCCTTGTTGGCTCTTCTAAGCATGCAAACATAATTACAACCGCGCAAGTATAAACTGAATAGACGCGTCATTTCACTAAGTCGGCTTCACCAATTTAATCATAACTTTGCAATCTTCTTGAAATACATTTGGCACCTTTATATTAATATAAAAAACTCATAACTCCTCATGAATATACACATGCATATCTTGAAGATAGGTGCAACTCAATAAACACATTACATATGTCGGCCTTAAACCGTTATTTCTCCAGAACTGTAACCGTCAATAACAGAATTACATATCTTTACAGAAACATCATATTTGGGTCTGTGTGTATGAACATAGCATAATAAACATGTCAAAAACATGTATCTATTCATGCAAGTCTTCATGTCATCATATGGATAATTACATACAGAAGTGCTGCTGTGTATTATATGTTGTCATCAATGACAAACATACAATCAATCAACTGTTCAGAATCAAATCTCCAACAAGAAAGCATGTAGATTAAACACTAGGTTAGAATCTCCCACCCATGAAGGTACCCAAGGTTCACCTACCCATTTATTGTGAGGAGGTGCTTGTTCTACATTGGATTGTTGAGATTCACTTGATGTTTGAGTAGAAGTCAAACCTTGAGTCACATGTTCTTGATTCTCAACTTTTGGAGGAATTGCATAGGTGTGAATGACATCAATCTCCATGTCATGAAAATATTATTCAGAAAAGGAATACCACTCATAATCCCCATAATCATCTTTTTTTTTGGAAGCTACCATGTGTATATGGTCACAAAAATCATGCATGGGACTTGAACTTTCTCCTTGATGCTGAAAACCTATGCCAAATTTCTCTTCTTTTTCTCTCCAAACTGATTCAATAGGTTCTAACAATCCCCTATGTCAAACTCCTAAGGGTCCTCTTCCCTTATATCCCATTTTCTTCATGATATCAAATCCTTTTCCATATTGATCAGTTTGGATGTTGATATGTTGCACCCTTTCAATGAGATTATCTGAATTATCCTCCTCCTTATAAAGCCATTGCAATACTTCAATATCCTCTTTTTCCATTTCTTGTTTGTCACATTATCTCACAAAATGAGAATTATATTTGTGATTTTGATGAGTTTTATATGGCTTCCCATGTGTCCTTGGAGATGTAGGTAAATCAAATAGGGAAACAAAATATTCCCCTACCCCTTTTGAGTGAATTTTGCATTGTTTCTCAAATTGGTTCATCATGTCACTCATCTTTTGATAATGATCCTTCTTAGCTTGTTCTCTTTCTTCCTTAGTAGGTTTCAAAGTTTCCATTATCAATATTGAAGTCTTGACTGAATTATCATGTGAATTTTGACCCTCATAACTCATCTTTTCTTTTCCCTTAGTTGTTGTACTTGAGTTAGTTTGATTAGGATTGGAGGTTGATGTAACATTTGATGTTGGCTTTGAAATTTCCTCTTTATCTTTCTTCATAGTAATATTAGGAATGACTCCTTCCCTATTATGAGGTATAAATAGTTCATCACTTGGCTTCAAGGCATTGCAATATTGGAAGGGATTTGAATCTCCTCCAATTGTGATCTCTTCCCCCATTTGTGGAAATTTTATGCATTGGTGATAGGTAGAAGGTACCACTTGCATTTCATGTATCCATGGCCTTCCCAATAGGATATTATAAGTTAATTTCATATCATGGACCTCACATATGGTATTCTTTTTGATAGGTCCCACTTGAATTGGTATAATAATCATACCCTTTGAAGATATTTCTTCCTCATCATAAGCCTTAATGGTGATTTTATTTTTAGGGTCAATGGATGACTCGGTTAACCCTAGTAACTTGACAAGGTTTAAAGTGCAAATATTAAGACCAGCTCCCCCATCTATGAGAACTCTCTTAACCCTATGCCTTTGGATTAAAACTTCTATATGCAAGGGTAAGTTTTCATGATGTGTGATAGATATATCATCTAGCAATGAAAATTAAAGACAATGAGGAGCTATGATATGTCCTACCATATTCTGAAATTTATCTTCGTCCAAATTTATAGGAATGGTGGTCTCAACTAAGGATTTTTCAAAGATCTCCTTGTGATTAAGAGAAAGCTTCAATAACTCCAAAATTGATATTTGTGCCAGTCTTTTGTAATTGATTCACCAAACTATAAGGCTTTGTTGTAGGTGGTGTTTGTTTAGCCAAAATAATTGGTGTTTTGGGACCAATAGTTATAGGAGTACTGTTAGGATTAGGATCACTGAGAGGGTGGGGGTGAATCAGTGATCTATCAATTAATACTTTTTCTTATTATCTGAATCTTTACTTAAATGCTTATGTACAAAAATTGAATATCAATACAAGTAAGATAAATATACACAACACATAACATGATATATGATTACGGGGAAACCCAGTGTAGGTGAAAACCTCGATGGGAATTAGTACCCACAAATATTCTGCACTAGTGTCTTATGATCCTTGTTAGAAGATCCTTAACCCTGTTAGGAGTTGTCTTTACAATACATGAAGTACAGTGACCTTGTTAAGGGTTAGACCCTATTAGGAGTCTTTTACAATAACCCTGTTAGGAGTGGTGGACTCACTGTCCAAGAGCACACTGCTCAAGTGGTGAAGGCTACAACCTTGTGGATCTTCGATACACACTATATTTGCAAGGTGAACTGTTGTTGTGACACTGCTTGTCTGATCAGTTCCTTTTGTGTGTTGATGCTTTAACCTCTTGTAAAGCACTAAAACAATATTATATTCACTCTGAAAGCTTCTACTTCAATATCTATATCATCAACATATGATAGATATATCTTTGCTGCTTTTACACTCTACTATGTTTTTCTTATCTCTGGCTTCCGCAACTTTTCCCATCACAAATGACCTTCTATAAGTACTTCCTCAAAGGAAATGAACATTTCAGCTTCAAGAAACCTTTTACCATGTATCTTGATCACTTAAATAAGCATGCAACCCTTCATTAAGTTGGCACAACATCAATTACAACTAATTTACTCAAACCGAACAAACACGTCTTTTCACACAGTCCGCTCCACCAAATTAGCTCTAACTAATTATCCCAGATGAATCAATTCATGTCCTTTTAACCATAGATTTTTAGGTCACTAAAAATAAATAATCCAAAGGTGCAAGTCCTGATGATAAGTGCAACTTCTATGCCAAAACAATCTCTGTCGGCTCTTTCTATGATCTCTGTCCTGTTCTGGCATTCACTGGCTGTATCTCTTCAACTTGTTGTATCTTGTTCATACTTGTAGACCTGATCATGATCTCTTATATTTATAATTTAAACATACTCATAAGTTTATTTTCAAAGGCACATATCATTTGGATAACAAACAAACACATGCTAATCAAAACTATAATAGTCTGTTCCTTGCTCTGTCCTATTTTCTATACTTAGCCAATTTATGATCTTCTGATAATGTGTGCTGACTCCAAAACTTCATATGAATTTTTTTCCATAATAATAACACTAAATAGAGTCATGTAATTTAGTATAGTCAACTTTCCAACTATCTCCCCCTTTGTCATTAATGGCAACAAAGGAATATGGTGAAGTTACTATCTGTACTTTTATATAAAAACTCTCTATCTTATATCTTCCTTTTATCATATACTAGACTCCATATTCTTCATACTCTACTCCCCTTTGACATTAATTAAAAAGGTTCTCAATAACACTTCTATGTACTTACTCAGCATATATATCTAGATATGCAATCTGCAACTTCTGGATCTCTTTCTCCCAAAATGCAATCAGTGAATTAACAATCTGTAGATGGGCTCATAATGCATATTGTAGCTTCTCCATCTTCTCCAAGTCTATGCTAGGACCTTGATCATATGATAGAATCCATATTATATACATTACTTTTCCCACCCTTTGATATTAACTTCTATGCCTTCTCAATCTTATCAATCTGCCCCTGATATACACATATTGATATCGGTGGAGGGATCTTCCAAAAATTTCCTTATCTTCTCTATCATAGCCTCTACTTCTTGGATCTTCTTTGTAATGATGGGCACTTAAATTTCCGAATTCATACAGTCAACAATAATCTTTCTACCTTTTTCTGCAAACTCTTTCAAGGATGCTTGACCAAATTTGAGTGAACTAAGATCAAGTGTAAAGTTTCTAACCAATTCACTGAGCCTCTTCATCATATACTTCTCTTTTGCAATATCTGATCTATTTTTCATGAATTCTTCAGATTATATACTCCTACTTACTTATTTACTTCCCATGAGTCT
The DNA here is from genome assembly GCA_018584345.1 of Thuja plicata. NCBI lineage: Eukaryota > Viridiplantae > Streptophyta > Pinopsida > Cupressales > Cupressaceae > Thuja > Thuja plicata. The sequence goes on along the minus strand of MU225234.1, from coordinate 3,270,795 downwards.
AAGTCTGTTATGGGTGTCAAGCTTTAAAACAATGATGATAAATTTTCCATCACTTCAGTCTTCTCTTTTTCTACTTCCTTTTCTGTGATATCTTAAATCAATATATCTTCTTGCTGATATAAAGACTCTCAACTTCTTGAGCACTCATAAATGTTTCTTCAAAATTGTCTATATTAATATCCATTGCTGCCATTGATACTTCAACATTATCAATCATGAATGTATCCTCCATGTCCTTGGCCATGGGCACAGAATCCTATGGACCTATCATAATAGTTTTATCTACTTCTTCACATGATATTTCAAATTGTATCTTCAATCAATTCTACTCTTACATGAACACTCTTTTGTTGTATTCACACTTAGATGATCAATAATAAGTATGTGCTTCCAAGGATAACATCAGGTCGGATCCAAAACAAAATCTCCAATGGCTATACTAATACTCTCACATAGAACACTGCTCAACAAGATTTTGACCCATTTCGCTTCATGAAATTCATGCACTGAAGCATACTGATAAATTAGTTCTAAGATGTTTCAAAGATTATTGATATCAATCTCTGTTGAAGAATGTAATTGTGACACTTTGCTACTTGGTTGCAAGTTCTCCTTTGATTATCCAACTGCTTACTCGATTGCTAAGAAAGTTTTCAACTAATTTTTGAAATGACATGTCCGTGCTTGGGCTTCATTTCAAACTCAAATGAATTTTCTTATCAAATAATGATTATCAATCTCCTTTCTTCACTTTTGAGAACAACTGTAGTCCATTAACAATACAACTGTTAGGGCTTCTATGATCTCCAATCATTTATTCTGACCACAAGTGAGGACTTGGTGATTTCAAAGTAGATTTCCACCATTAATACTTCCCGTGTAGACACAGAAAGAAATTGTAACTTTTGTTCTTGTTCCTAATAACATTTCTGACCGTGATCTCTTGCATACTTCATCACAATGTCACCAAATAATTATAATCCAAGGCATATACTCAGATGGTGAGTATACCATCTGTGTAGGGGTTTAGAGCTAAAATAGCTCCCCCTAAGACCAAGAAGGTCTACTATCCAGAAGTAGAGGGTGAATCCACTAAGGATGCATCTACTACCTTGTTCTCATCACTATCCTTCTTTACTTTGACCCAAATTTTGCTTGCATCTTCTGTAGATTTCACAAATTTGATTTCTCCTACCTCATTCCATAATGAATCTTCTGACTTTTTAGGGCTCTCTTGTCTCTGCGCTCTAGATCTACAAAATTTAGAGATGTGTCCAGCTTTTCCACATGAGTGACAAATGACAGGAGGTCTGATATTCTTCGGTGTATTGGTGTGAGTTACCAATCTGCACTGTCTAGTTGAATGACCATTGTGATTACATATCTAACATGTAATGTTCTGAGTACTTCTAACATTTTGCTAAGGATAACTTCTTTGGTTTTTCTTATCCTGATTTCTTTGATTATTCTGAGTCTTGTTCTTCTGACTTGTTTTTCAATTCATAGCTCTATGACCAAATTTATTGCATGAATAACAGTAACCATTGAAGGGTCTTACCTCTTTACAATTCCTTGCAATATGTCCATGCTTGTTACAGGCATAAAAATTTATGTCAACTAGCTTGCATTCATCCTTAGGTGGTTCAATATTGTCTTTAGTCTAATTTCCAATCTCCTTAGTATCTATGATGTCCTTTGGTTCTTTCATTCTTGCTTGTATGTCATCAATATGATTTTGTGCTTTATTGAATCCTATACCGCTAGTATCTCCTTTAACCTTTTGGGCATACAACTGTGACTCTATCAGATCCTTTCTTTTGTGTAATTTGTCAATATGATTCTTTTCTACAATAAATTCAAATTCTATCTTTTCTTTGTTGTTTCTTAGCTCCAAGATTTCCATGTTTTCTTGTCTCAGTTCTTCATTTAACTACTTGTTTTCTTTGACCTATTCATCATAGGATTCTTGATTGTTGTATAGCTTTTCATACAATTCTTTAATCTAATCTGTCAGAGATGAATTTTCTTCATTCAACTTTTTGACTACTTCCCCCAAATCATTTTAAGAACAATTCCTTAATTCTTTTTAAATTTTCTTGATAAGTATTTGCATGCCTTCAACTTTTAGTTTTAGATCTTCATTTTCTTTTTCATATGTGTCAAGTTATTTAAGGGCTTCTCCAAGATTGCTTTTTGGGTTTTTCATTTCTTCCTTCTTCATGATCTCCTCAAGTGGTTAAACTTCTTTGCTAAGGACCAGAGCTCTGATACCAATTGTTATGATTAGGATCAGTGAGAGGGGGGGTGAATCAGTGATCTATCAATTAATACTTTTTCTTATTATCTAAATATTTACTTAAATGATTATGTACTGAACTTCAATATCAATGCAAGTAAGATAAATATACACAACACATAACACCATATATGATTACGGGGAAACCCAATGTAGGTGAAAACCCCGGTGGGAATTAGTACCCATAAATATTCTGCACTAGTGTCTTATGATCTTTGTTAGAATATCCTTAACCCTGTTAGGAGTTGTCTTTACAATACATGAAGTACAGTGACCTTGTAAAGGGTTGGACCCTGTTAGGAGTCTTTTACAATAACCCTGTTAGGGGTGGTGGACTCACTATCAAAGAGTACACTGCTCAAGTGGTGAAGGCTACCACCTTCTAGATCTTTGATACACACTGTATTTGCAAGGTGAACTACTGTTGTGACACTGCTTGTCTGATTAGTTCCTTTTGTGCGCTGATGCTTTAACCTCTTGTAAAGAACTAAAAAAATATTATCTTCACTCTAAAATCCTCTACTTCAATATCTATATATCATCAACATATGATAGATATATCTTTGCTGCTTTTACACTCTACTCTGCTTTTCTTATCTCTGGCTTCCACAACATTTCCCATCACAAATGACCTTCTATAAGTACTTCCTCAAAGGAAATGAACATGTAAGCTTTAGGAAACCTTTTACCATGTATCTTGACCACTTAACTAAGCATGAAACCCTTCATTAAGTTGGCACAACATCAGTTACAACTAATTTACTCAAATCGAACAGACACATCTTTTCACATAGTCTGCTTCACCAAATTAGCTCTAACTAATTATCCTGGATGAATAAATTCATGTGCTTTTAACCATAGATGTTTAGGTCACTAAAAATATCTAATACAAAGGTGCAATTATTGATGATAAGTGCAACTTCTGCACCAAAACAATCTATGTCGGCTCTTTCTATGACCTCTGTCCTGTTCTGGCATTCACTGGCTATATCTCTTCAACTTGTTGTATCTTATTCATACTTGAAGATATGATCATGCTCTCTTATAATTAGCATGTAAAAATACTCATAAGATTATCTTCAAAGGCACATATCATTTGGATAAAAAATGGACACATGCTAATCAAAACTATAACAGTCTGTTCCTTGCTCTGTCCTGTTTTCTGTACTTAGCCAATTTTTGATCTTCTGATAATGTGTGCTAACTCCAAAACTTCATATGAATTTTTTGCCATAATTAAAACACTAAATAGAGTCATATATTTTAGTATATTCAAATTTCCAACAAGTACCCCCTTGTAGGGTAACCTTTGAGGCTTGCCCCCTTGTGATGGCATTAGAGGTTTCCACTTTAGGTTGATATTTGATTATCAAAACATTGATAGTACTCTTGTGTCCGGATAGAGAATTGATAGTATTATCATAGGTATGTGAAAATTTAACATTATTATTGGCTCTCACATTGTTCCCATTATTTCCTCCATTGTTCGAGTTGGAAGATTATCCTTTTTCATGTTTATAGAAAGGATTCTTAAAGGCCGTGTGATCTTCATTAGTTTGAGGTCCTTCTACATTTATCATATGATTTTCAATGAGATCTTGTACCACATATTTGAGACGCATGCAATCATTTGTTTTATGTCCCTGATTTCTATGGTACTCACAATGGTTATTCTCACTTCACCAATTTGTCTTGATTTGAGGTTCATATGGTTGAGCCCTTGGTAGGTCAATAAGTTTATTTTCAATCAGTGTTCTTAATGCATTTTCCAATGGTTCACTCAAATTTTTAAATTTCCTTTTGGGTGTAGGTGCGAAGAAAGGTTTAGGCTTGTAAGCCCCTTGATTATTCCCAAAGTTGTTATTAGTGTTGTTGTTGTTAAAGGGCACTTTGGGTGCTTGATTTAAATTATTGGCTTGAATTGAACTTTGGGTAAGATTGAAAGGGGTGGCCTTTAAATTATTTGCCTCTACCACTCCATCATTGACCACTCCTTTATTGTTGTTATTTCTCATCCAAAATCGGTTGTGGTTAGGGTGATTGCAATTTTGATTGGTATTGGAAGTATTATTGTTGTTGTTATTCTTGTTATCCTTGTAAAGTTTGATTTCTCCACTTTTGACCAATACCTCTTCCATTGTAACCCCATTCTCAATTAGGTCTTGGAATGACCTAGGACATTGTAGCCTTAACCGATAGTTCATTTCATGATTCAATCTATTTACAAAGATATCCATCTTCTCCTTTTCAGGTACACTTCAAGGGTATCTAGTGAATACCAGTCTCCATCATTGTAGGAAAAGTAGGAATCCCTCTCCTTCTCTTTTCTTGGTGTTACATAAATTAAGAATTGTAATCTCATGTTTGATATTATAAGAATAATGAGTTACAAACTTAGAGGCCAATTCTTCAAAGGTTTGGATGTCAGAGGGTAACTTTGAAAACCACTCCATTTCCATGCCTCCCAAACTTCTAGGGAATAACCTCATTAGGTAAGTTGTGTCATGCATGAACTCTAGACTCAATGCGCGAAATTCCCTTAAGTGATCTTGAGGATCAGTTGTTCCATCATACTTGTCATATTTAGGAAAGATGGCATTAGTTGGGAATGGAACCATGATTAATGACTTATCAAATAGAAAAGTACACAAAGCTTTGATAGAAAAGGGTTTAGGAACCCTGTTTTGTTTTATTGTGTCCAATTACATTTGGAAGAGTTGGAATTGCTTGTTCATGATATCAATGGGGTTAGCCTCAACTTATTTTTTTTAAGTTTGTTGACATCATAGTCATGTGGAAGTTTGAGACCCTTTTTTTCTAGGTCTAGAAAGTATTTTTCTTTGTCCTTTTCCAACACTTTTTCCATGAGCTTCATGAAGAAGGGACTTTGCATTGCTTCATTGACCTTTTCATCAGTTGCTTCTTCATCATTAGGGTCACTGTTGCCCCCATTTTTATTATTATTTAACCCTTGGTTGTTAGGGTCAAGATTAATTCCTCCAAGATTGTTGTTGTTTAACCCTTGGTTGTTAGGGTCAATGTTTCCTCCTCCATTATTATTGTTATTTGGCCCTTGGTTATTAGGATCACCATTTCCTCCTCCATTATTATTCATGTCTTTATTAACATGATTAATTTGGTCAGGATCCATGTTTCCAAATGGAAAGGACATTGTTGTCTCTCTTTCCTTTATAGGTTCTTGTAAAGGTCTTGAAGAAGTAAAAGGATCACCCAGAAAAGGAAAATCTTGCCTTAGATAGGATCCGTCAGGTTGCAGGGTAGCCTTGATATAATGAGATCACGTAAAAGCCGGCATGAACATAAATTGATTAAAGACCTTAGGCTTTTTTATCTCGACTAAATGATCAATCCTTGGATGATTTTGTGAAATTTCCAATAATGGTATATTCTGATCAATTTGAGTATACACAGAGGTAAAACGTCTAAAAGGGTATCCAAAAATGTAGATATCTTGTTTTAAAACCCTTGGGAAGTATCCATTGTTTTCCCTTTTTTGGGGGGGGGGCATCACTTCCTATTGTATATGAATCACTTTAAAGTTAGTACATGGTGACTGGAATTGTTGTACGTGGCACTCTGTAGTGAGTACGTGGCATTTTCCTGTTGATAGGCGTTATTAAATTAATTCCAAGTGACACTTTCCAGTGACTTACGTGGTGTTTAATAGTTGACGGACATCATTTCAGGTTGTTACGCATCACAGGATTGTTTGTAAGCATCATTGAAATGCTCGTACGCGTCACTTTACCGATCAAAGTTGAATTTTCAGATTTTTTAGGGTTTAAAAAAATTTAAAGTCTTTGATCAGAGCTGTCAGAGAATATTCTTGTTCGAAAATGAAATACAAACTCAACACACACATCAAATTTGCATCATAACCCTAAAACAATGCTAAAAGTGTATGTTCTCGGTCATTTTTACAAGTATAGCACAAGAAGTTCTTCCAAGCAATCTACCTAGAGTCAAAAAAATATGGCTTTTAACAATGGCTCTAGAAGGTAGGTTTACTATTTTAACCAGTTTTAATCAAACCTCCATTTTAAATCATGTCAAGTTCTTTTACCCCCTTGCGGGCTTCCCACATGCATGATAGTACAATTTTGTGCAATCCCAAAGGACTACTCAAGGAAGTGAAGATGAATTTCACACAACTTAGTCACTTTTCGATTAAGCTAAAGTGCATTTATTTATAGTGGGTTGGATGATATCGCGGAAAAAGTGATTGTCTCCAAATTTGGGTCATTCCCTCTGACCACCTTCGTAAAGGAATTCTTGAGAGGCAGGCCCTCTAAAGTTCTATTTTAATCTAGCATACATGGAAAGCAGAAAATGAGCTTAGTCCAACAAGTTTGGGAGTTTGATTCACTCAAAGAATGAAGATCATATCCCTATTGTCTTCCTTCGTTCCAAACACTTCAAACACACTTGTTCATTTTCAACCCCTTGACAAGGAGGTTCTTATAAGTGAAATGTTTGGTTAATTCCTCCCTTTCTTTCTACCAAATTGAATTCACACGTTTGGATTTTTGATCCACTTCAAAATGTGGAGAGCATATGACTAATTCTTGTTCAACTTGGACAATAATCAGGGTTTTCTTATTAACTAGATTTAAATGAATGCCACAATTTAATCAATGCAAGCTTGATAAGATAAATACCTCATTTTCAAAGCTAGCAAAGGCTAGGTTCATTTTTTATTGATGTTTTCTTTTGATTACTCACCTAGTTGTGTTTTTTCCCACTCTGGCTCCTCCAACAAGTTAGTCAACACAACCAACAAAGTGAAGAAATCTTGAAAATCAACATGAAAACATGCTCCTAAGTTCTTTTTAATCCAAATTTGCAAGAATCAATTTTAAGAACTCAAACACAAGAAATCAACTTAAACCATAGGGAATTTCTTCTTATAAGAAAAAAACACTTTTTTTATAATAATCATAAATATATTTCTCTTCCTTTAAATTTTCTAAAATGTTGGAAGCGTGAAATTGCTTATCATGTTTGGTTTGTGCTCTTACCTCTTTGCTTGACTTTGTGACTCAAAATTTTGGTTTATGTACTTTCTTGTGTTTCCTCATCTGCAGGAAAAACACAGACAAAGCGTTAGAAAACCAAATTTAAAGATATGACAGCAAAATATAGAAAAAAATAGTAAGCGACATTTAGCAGCTAATACGTGGTATTTCACTGTTAGCAAACCTTATTTAAAACATTCAAAGCGTAAATGAAACTTTACTACACCGCATTTAAAAATGCACAGGCGGTAAAATAAACTTTGAAAGCATCATAGAATGCTTTAAATATGAAATAGAACAGATCACACGTGCCAATTGACCATTCACAGGCAACACTTTGCAGCCTATAGGCGATGCTTTATTGGCTTACGCATCACAATTTATCTCATACGTGACACATAAAGTAAGATAGAGAAAGAATAGAAACTACACGCATCATTTAAATTCTCATACACATCATCAAATCACTCATACATGTCATTTCACCTATTTTCTGCAAATAGACACAAAAGTGAAGCAAAAACACACAAAAATTTGATAAAATGATGTAAAATGAGGCCTAAAGCCCCATGGTGGGTGCCATTTGTGTGTGAGTTAATACACCTTCATGAAATTAGGATGATTAGCTACAATTCTATGGAAAGAAACAAAAAATTTAATCTATTGAATTGAAATTAACATCCATAACATTCTATGCTTCTCTAACTAGGCTTTGCAAGTAGAGCTCTTAGCCTTAATCTCCACTAGTGACCATCCTAGAATGAGAAATTGATGATAAATTCCTAATCTAGCTCTCAATTCTCTCAAAAATATCTCAAAGGTGAATCTAAATTCTCATGATAAATGATAAAATCTTCACAATTTGGTCTCAAAATGCTTAAAATACTAAATTTTCTCTCAAATTGCCTATAGTGATGATGCTATGAATTTGAATTTTCTAGGATATGTTTATGCTTAGAAATGGCTCATATTTATAGTAAAATCCCAAGTGTAGGGGGTAGAGTGAATTGACCATGGGTTAATCCTTGGTTGAGTTTGATCCCTCAAATGGTTTCAAATGGGGGGAGAATTTAAATGGTTGTCTCAAAGGTTGGGACAAAGAGACAAAGTCTTCAATTCTCATTGGTTGATCAAATTATGTTGAAAGAAAATAGGATTTATTTAATTCAATCAATTAATTAAATTATCCATGTAAGAGTTAATAGGTTCATTTTGATTTTTGATTTAAAACTATACAATTATTTGATTAAAATCAATTATATAATTTGATTGATCCCTTTTGGCTTATATTTGATTATATGATTTTATTAATTAATCCTTTTATTTTATTTTATTTAATCCAATTTGATTGATAAATGTCCATTTAATTTGATTTTGATCCATTTTGAAACATTTTAAGCATTTTGATGAGATTTGCTGAGATTTGTTGATTTTGATGATACTAAGACACCTGGTCAATTTTAGGTATCTACAGTAGTCACCTGATCCAAGCATCTAGTAACTATAGTCATCCCTGCCTGTAATCCTCTCACATCATGTACTAAGCTATCAACAATAGGAGGAACTGGAGGTGATTGAGGTTCCTGTGATGCCTGAGGTGCTAATGGTACCTGTGGTATCACCTATATCTGAGGTGCACCCTGAACCTATGCTACACTAACCTGTGGATCTACCTGAGGGGGTTACCTATCTCGGCAGAGGTGCTGGTCTCTGTGGATCCTGACCCTGTAAGGAACTAGTAACAGAACCTATCTGGCTACCTGTACTAATCTCTATCTTTGACCAGCTCAAACTGCAGCTAGAATAGCCTGAATGTGTCTCTGCATCGGTACCTGTACCTGCCTCTTTCTAGGCTGTCCAAAACCACCACCTTGAGCTCTCACATGTCCACCCCACATCTGAGGTCCTACAACTCTCTATACCCAAGGAGCCCTAGGTACTATCTGTACTCTCTACCTCCGAGGTCTCCTACCACCATCACCACCACCATCTCCATCTCCATCATCAATAAAAAGCTCATCAACATCAGGAATTAGCTCTGCTAGATCTATGAATATAGTGAATCTATGTCAAGAAAACCACTCTTGATACTCAGTGGACATCCCTGCATCGGTCACATGCTCCATCATATCCCATTTGACATGGCCTAGCCACTCAACCTCTACACATGCAAACTGATAATCAACTTGAGCTCCCCCACATGGATCACTCTGCCTGTACTCTTGCATATAATGACATACCCTGTGGCATATCCTAAACATGACCATACTTTTGGAGGACTCTCCAAAAGAAGAATCTCTCTATACAAAGTGGTGATCGACCAATCATCCACTGAGGGGAAAAAATATATGGAAGATCATCATCATCCTCTCTCCATCCCTCACAGCCCAAGTATGGTCTCCATACGACCTTATCAATATTGTCGATAGTCCGACGCCAGAACTCAACCTTGCCTAGACAATGCTGGACAATCATGCCATCATATAGAAAATCATAGGGATATCCTCAACCTCGCATTCGTGTCGATATAGTTCTAGTGATAGGGATATGCTCCCAGGTCCATAACTGTAACAAGACTGCACTTGCAGATATAGCTACATTGTGCCTATACACAACCTTGTGTAAATCATGATACAACTGGGCTAGCATGCAAGATCCCAAGTCTAATCTCTGAGGATGAGCAATCAAGTCCTCTAGTATGTGGCACCATCTGACTAAAAAGTCACAACCTCTCTTATCTGGTAAGAGAAGTCCTCCAATCATTGCTCCTAGCAAAGCTAGAAAAGTAGGGAACAAAGAAAACTATGGCCATGTAATGCTATCATCACCAATTGTGGCATCTTTGAATACCCGTCCACATATGCTACCATCATAGACCTAATCATAGTAAACCCACTCTCAACAGGTCAAGATCCTCAACAATCTATATACATCCTCTGGCATGATGGTCATCTCACCGAGGGGTAGATGGAAAGTATTATGGTTAGAGTACCGACGCTCTGCCATAGCTATCAATAAACCTCAGTTCGGCTGAAACCAAGGGAGATCAAGAAGGAATCTGAGCCCACATGTCTTGATTGTCCGTCTCTCTGGAGGGGTCAGCTCATCAACCAGATCAAAAAACCAAGATGATACATCCCATATGTATAACTTATGGTAATGTGCCTACATTATTCAAATAAAGTGAATTATATTAGTATCTTTCTATTGGTGGATCATTCTAAATTAATCAAACATATTAAATCTATCTTTTCTCTTTTTGAGCACATCAACCTATTGTTCTTGACCTCTAGATCTTGAGAAGGGATCAATTTGACATATCTTTTAATAAATATGATTGACACATCAAACATTCACTGGTATGATTATTTGAATATCCTAAACACTAAGTAAACATTATGGAATCACATCTTTTTAGCTTGGAAATCAATCTGGTTATCCAGACGATCAATCAAAGATAACTTGTTCTATCTCAAACTCAGGTTTTCATCAAACATCATTGTACATGTCACTTGATTAAGTGGAAGCATCATTTCATGCTATGCCTCATTGGAAACATCATATGTGTCATTTCAAGTTTCAGAGGTATTGCTTTATAGGATACCCAGCATTTGCAAATCCTACGCGTCATTCAAACTATGCTACGCGTCATTTAAATCTTAAATTTGCAAAAGGGTTTCCTAAGCATCATTACAAATTTACAAACATGGGGTTCTTATTTTAACCTAATTCCTAAGCGATGTTTAACACTTCCTACATGTTATTTAACTGCACGGATGCGGCATTTCACTATCCTACGCGTCATTTAAAATCTCCTACATGAAATTTTGCTAAAACTAATCTAGAAAGCATAAAAAATGACAATAAATGCTATCAAAAAGAGCAATAAATGCACTAGGAAGGTTCAAATCACTTACTGGAGGTCTGTAGTCAAGAGGTCTCTGATACCGACATGCTCTCTCAAATCGATGCTCTCGGATAGGGACCACCATTGCTCTCAATCACAATAGAATCAGAGCAAAATCTCAATAGTCAAAAAGTGAAAATGAATAGAAAATTTAGGTTTTTCATCCTATTTAATCTATTTTGACCTAATTTTGGAAAGATTTTTACCACTGGGACCTAAATTTGCATTTTCTGCATACTAGGGCATATTGTGATCTTATCATCAAAATTGAAATCATTGACCTATACTTTTTACATCAATCACCTCATATTAGCATCATGACATCAAAATGTTTTTCATTTCTGAGGGGGCATATATCATCAGATCATCAAATTAGTGTTCTATATCAAATCTAGGGTGTTAAAAATTCAGATTTTTTGTCAGTGGGGAATTCTTCATCTTATCAAATCAGAGTTTCAAATTAGGGTTATCAATCAGAATTTCAAATCATAGTTGTGAATCAGGTTTTCATCATCAAATCAATTCAAAAATGTGAATCATGATTTCAAATCAATCAGGTTATCAGTTATCTTATCAGGGTTTCAAATCAATCATGTTTTTAGTATCAAATCAGTTTATCAATCAATCAATATCAAATCAATGACCAGGACATGCAATTTTGTTTGAATCAATGAGCTTCGTACATCAATTCAAAGAGGGGCATTTATAGACACCCAAAATTGACTAGTTGTCTTAGTATCATCAAAATCTGCAAATCTCATCAAATCTCATCAAAATGCTTCAAAATGGATCAAAATAATTTAAATGGACATTTATCAATCAAAGTGGATTAAATCAAATAAAATCAAAGGGAATAATTAATCATGAAATCAAATAATTAAATACAAACCTAAAAGGATCAATCAAATTATGCAATTGATTTTAATCAATTAATTGTATAGTTTAAATCAAAAATCAAAATGAACCTATTCCCTACATGGCTAAATTAATTAAATGATTGAATTAATTAAATTCCTAATATCTTTTCAACACAAATAAAAGAGCCAATGAGAATTGAGAACACACTTGCACATGGATCACTCCAATTTTGCATCTCAACCTCTCATTTACCCTTTAAAATCTCATCCACTCATTTTGTCCCACCCTTTGAGGAAAAAATTTAAATGCTCCCCTTATTTGAAACCATTTGAGAGATCAAATTCAACCAAGGATTAACCCATGATCAATTCACTCTAACCCCTACCCTTGGGAATTTACTATAAATATAAGCCATTTTCAAGCATAAGCATATCCTAGAAAATTTGAATGCAAAGCATCCTCATTATAGGAAATTTTATAGAAATCTGAGCAATAGTGAGAGCATTTGTAGCAAATTGAGAGATCTTATCATTCATGAGAGTATTTGAATCCATTTTGTATCAAAATTGAGAAGCATTGAGAGATATATTAGGCATTTTATCATCAATTTCTCATCCTAGGAAGGTCACTAGTAGAGATTAAGGCTAAGAGCTCTACTTGCAAAGCGTACTTAGAGAACCATGAGATGTTATGGATTTTAAATGAAATTCTTTATATTATTTTTCTTATTTCTTTCCTTAGAATTGTAGTCTATTGTCCTAATTTCATGAAGGTGTATTAACTCACACACACCTCTTTTCAAAATTTTAAATCTTTATCTTAGGGTTTTAAGCGGTGGATCATGTCTTATTACAAAGCATTAATTAACGAAATTTGATCTTTGTGGTTTTTCTTGTACACCTGTTGGATGCTGAGAGAATAAATGTTGGGTGGCTTTGAATCCACTTGAATAGAGAATGTTATTTTTAGGCCCTAGACAGTTTATTAATCAAGTTTTATCCCTATCTCTTCTCTTTCCAATTAATGACTGGTCTTTTCCAGAATTGTAGAGGCCGAGATTAGATTTTATTCTTTAAAGGCTGAGATTTTTGATACTTTGTAAATTTGAAGAGCCAAGACTTTACCAAGGTATTTAATGTAGACAAGACATTCCATTCTTATTCCTTCTGCAAGGTTTGTTCTCCAAGAATGGATGGTGGCTAAATTAAATCAGATTACATAGGAAGATTTTAAGATTGAGTCCAACTTGTTGATCAAAGAATTTTTTATTATTGAAATATGTTTTTTAATTTCCTTCAAGTATTAGATTAATTTTTATCCCTAAGCCTAAATGGTTCAAATCTTGTTGCATTCCTTGATCTATAAAATGACTTCCAAGATCATTTAGTAGAAGCTCAAAATTTTTGGGGAAAGTAATACATGCATTAAGCTATTTATTGTTTTCAATGAGCATAGAAAATGTATATCTAGAGAGTATTATCATAAGAATAAGAAAGTTGCAGACCTTTTGCATTGATTTAAGTGGCATGTGTTTTGAAGAACTACAGAATTGAAGTTGGATTCTCTGTACTTAATATAACATTTCAAATTTAAGTCTCTCCTTAGTGCTTTCCTTTTGAATTTTGAATCTTCTGGTTTACTACATAAAAATTATTTATGTATATGTTTTAGTCCATAGTTTTGATCAAGTATCAAATTTAAATCTGCTTGGGATAAGACACAGACTCTTTTGGTTTGTCTACAGAAGGATATTACAAGAAGTGTTTGGTTTGATTTATCTGTATTCATGGTTTTCAATCCTCGACAATAGTTAGTTTCTCTGTCATGTATTTGAACTAAAAACATTTCCCAATGGATAAAGCACTCATCATTAATTAGTATTTTCTATTTTGATACATATCTGAATATATTTGGCTTTACTCTGCCCTATCAAACACATCAAAACCATTTGATTCCCTTTAAGTTTTGTGGTTTTTTGTTGTAATCCTACATGGTAGAGAAGATTCACTAAGTGAGTGATTGTCATTTCATAATTTCTTTCCATTAATGTGTTGTAGTCATCCATAGTTATAGTGAGTTGCGAAAGTTAAATCTTTGTCTTGATTAGGTGCACCCTGCCTTGGTTTTGCAAAGCCAAAAGAGTAGAGGACATTCTTGTCCTACAGTTGGTCCAGTTACCTTGCAGAGATCTCATACTTAGAATTAACAGCTCCTAACATCAATCTCAAGGTATATTGGTTGCTTATAAATAGCATAAATGTTTTCAAAAAACAACAGGATGGAAGATTTTACGAGGAAGAGACAATCTTTGTTGCAGTCAAAGATGATGCAACAAATAGTGTAGATGGAGATAGTGAGAAGAAGGCAATGATTTCAAGAATGAATTACAATGGTGATTGGGTAATATACAATGAGTGTACACATCACATGACTGGTGATAAAGGATAATTTATTTAAATGGAAGAATGTGATGGTGGAGCATTTAGATTTGGTAATGGTTCACCATGTGTAGTAAGAGGTAAACCTTCTATAGCACTTAATGATACTACCAATTGTCATGATGTTTATTGGGCTAACAGATTAAAGTATAAATTGTTAAGTGTTGCTCAGTTGAATAAAAAAGGTTTTAGGTTTTAATTAAGTAATGGTATATGAAATATCTTAGGACCATCTGGAGATTTGATTGCTATTGAAAAACTGATGGAGGAGAATCTTGGGGTAGTTGGAAATCCTGTGTCACCAAAAACATGTTTTATTTTGATTTTTATTTGATGCTTGGGAGATTGGTAATCTGGTTGGTAACTACCTTGGAGTTCCTTGTTGGAGTCATTGGTTACCTATTTTCTTGGTTAATATTGGCTCAGTTTTGGTGACTGATTGTTCAGTCTTGGTTATCGAGAAGGTGTTGTATATGGTTTCTTGGTGGTGTCTGTTCGGTGGAGCTTGGATCGGTTGTGCCTATCACCGAGTGGTCTTTTTTTGGTTTTTTTGATCACCAATGGGGTTTATGTTATCTGTTAGGCTGGCCGACTAGTGCATTTAATTTATGGTTGCATGTGGGAGTTGTGAGGAATTATATTTTGTTCAGTTCACTCTCTTATGCAGATTTAATGACCATTGGAGGTTGACTGATGGATAACATGTTGGTTGTGAATTCTTGATGCCAACTTGGGTTTATTTTATGTTATTTAATTGAAATACCAACTTGTGTAAATTTTGAATAAAAGAGAGTTTAGGTTGATGTTTAAGCGAAGAAGAGATAGGTAGAGGATGAGAGAGAGAAGATCGTAAATACTAAAATATAAGCTGAAAGTTGATGTAGATAGTTGTAAGTGGGTAAATAGAAATTGGAAGATTACTTGTAGGCTTGTGAGAACAATTTTAGATCTGGTTTCTTCCACTTAGCTATAGAGAAGATAGGGAATGTTGGATCCTACGAGATCTTGTTGATGCTTTTGTTGTCTTGGCCCTAACTAGGAAGGCCTTACAACCCGATATGTTGATTGTAATGTTCATTTATTGATAACAATGTGATTATTGTTTTTGCATAATTGAATCTGAATCTAAGTATATATTGATATAAGTTGTTATATCTCTGGTGTTCTTATATTTCTATTGTTGTCTTTTTGTTGGCTGCAAGTTTGGATAGTCCTTTATTGGAGCCTCCAAGCTTAACTGCATCAAGTGGTATCAGAGCTAGTTTTTTTCTTATGGAGGTTAGCGTTCTCAAAGATTTGGAGAGATTCCTCCAAGAATATTGGACCCTAGGGAGATTGCAGATCTTTCTAAGGAGGTGGAAGTGTCGATAACAGAAAGATTTGGATCTGAGATGGTGGAGATGAGAAATGAAATCATAGAAGGTATCAAAAATGTTGGATTACAGAGAGGTCCTAGAACAGATGATGGATATGAGAAAGCTCCTAAAGAATTTGAAACTACTAGATCTAGTAGCGATGATAGAGCCAAACAAATGGAGAGATATGGGGACAAAACTGATAGGTTGCAGATATCTAGAGCTTGGTTGAGTACAAGTTACCGAATGGAGGTGTCCAATTTTTTAGGTACATTGAGACCTAAGGATTTGATTGATTGGATGTGTGGGTTAGAAGACTAATTTGAGCTATAAGTAATTGAATATCCACTTAGAGTGATATTTTCATAGACTAAATTGAAAGGACATGTTTCTTTATGGTGGAAAGAATTGCAGAGGAACAAAAAAGAAGAAGGTGAGATGAAGATAAATCTGTGGAAGTTGATGGTGACAAAGCTAAAGGATAAGTTCATTTCGACTGACTATGAACTTGACCTATTTAAGAAATTGCAGAATCTGAAACACAAGGATATGACTATGGAAGATTATACCAAGGAGTTCTACAAGTTGACTATATAGTCTGTGCATAGAGAACTTTCTAAGGAAGAGGTGGCAAGGTATTTCAATGGTCTGAGATTCAATGTCCAAGATGAGATTGGTATGTTGAAGATTGACTTGGTAGAATATTCTTATCTATATGCATTGAAGGAAGAAGATAGATTGAAGAGGAGAGATCATCGTAATTCCTGAGGGAAAGAAGTGAGAACACTCGGTAAAAGATAAACCAAAAGTTTAAGATGAGCCAAAACCTATTGAATAGAGGAGAAGGACAGGAAGAGGTGTATTTAGAGGTACTTGTTATAACTGTGGAGAAGAAGGATATTGGTCATTTGAATCTCCCCATGCACATAAGAAGGTTGGTAGTCACCAGAATACTATGGTGAATAAGGTTGCTGAGAATGAACCTGAGGTGGAGGGTGTGACTCTTGTAACGCCCCGCCAGGGAACCCAAGAGAGATTAACCTAGAACATATCACTATGTGTGCTGAATAATTTTTTTTTAAAATTTAACATAAAGAAACATATAATCATGTGGAAGATATTACCATTTAAACACATGTCTTATACTCACATAGATTACACGACTCAAGGGTCCCATGATGCTAAATTACTTAAAGAAAAACACAACTAACAATATAACAAAAGCTTCCATTTGATTAAACATAACAAATACAACTTACATAACCATAACTACAATCCTCATGGATAACCATGAAACTACCATAACACACATCCACTACACATGTCACAGGGTATGGGGTAATCAATCTAAACTACTTACTATTACAATTTCTAGAATAGGTATCACATATGATACTCTAATACAAGATTACAATAATGAAATTACCAAATAAATGATGAAGGAACATAAAGAGATCATCTAAAAAGAAACCATCAAGCACCTAGTACAAGGATGTCAAAACTCAATGGATAAAGAATCACTACCACCCATCTATGTGGAACCACAAAGGTCCACCCCACCGTGTTGAGGAGATAACAATAGATCCCAATCGGATATCCAAAACCAACAAGGCATAACCACTAAGAAAGAGATCCTGATAGCTCTCTAATCCGGTGTACTAATCATCATGATAGGTAAGACTCACTAATCCAGAGGCAACTGACAATGTAGGAAATCTAGCATGTGTAAAGGAAGGTTTCATCACGTAGGTCTAACCCTTAAATTCAGCCCTGATAATCACAATGGATTTGGGCACGTAAGTGACCATACACGGAGCCAATGACCTCTCAAACTGACAAGGCCACTAACTATGTCAGGTACCTCGCAGGGCAACTAACATCTTCTCAACACCATCTTAGCCTATACTAGCACTCAAGCATGGGTGAGGACAAAACTTATTAATTCATTTTAATATCCCTAAATATGTCTTTAGTTATCACTTATTAAGAAACTCCACAATAAGTAATCCGGTAGTCTCTTATGGACACGGAACTTATTGCAAGCCACCTCCTACTACGCATCTAGATAACCTACCATAGGCTCAAAGATCCTAATAGATCTAGCATAGGTCAGAACCCTAGTGTACCCCAAATTAGTATCCCATACAACAGGATCGGTCACATAAGTACACTAGCAAACTACAAAATCAAAAGGGTCATCATGGTCAGTTTAGGGTAAGAGAAAAGAGCACACATGTCATAAAGTAATAGAAGTAATTACACCCCTAGCCTCTGTATACATCCTAGTTCGTCTAATGCCCCCAACAGTAATACATTCAAGCACAAGAGATCCATAAGATGCATAGAAACCAAAACATCTTAAAAGACTAAAAAATGAACTATATGTATGTAATCATTCATAGACCACTCAAGCATAAACTTCATTTCATGAATACTTTAATCTGAAATAATTTGAAATCAATCGCACTTAAACTATTTAAGATCCCTTCCCATAAATAAATATTGTAATCAAGATGACCATTAACTAACTCAATACATTTTAGCTCAAGTAGTTTACTCAATCTGATTAACAAAGTTAATTGTACTATTAATCGATATATTAATTCTGAAATTAATAATAACTATTAATTTAAATTAATAATCAATTTATTAAAACATCTTCAACAATTTATATATATTAAATTAACTCCATATGTATAAAATGTATCTATAAATATAAATATTCAACTAAATTAAAACTAACTAAACTAAATTTTAAAAAAATTAATTAAACTAAATTAAAACTTAACTAAACTAAATTAAAAAAAATTAATTAAACTTTGAATTTAAATTAATTAACAAAATTAAATAGCAACCACCGACCTTACCTCATGGGGGGGCCCACGTGGCTAACCCCCTGTGCAATATGCGCATGTAATGGGGGGCCCAGGAGGTACGTCCCCCTGCGCCTGCAGCGCACGGTCCCTAGAGGGGACAGGCTGCCCACCTTGGATACGTGGCGCAGGCCTTGGGGGATGGTGGGGATGGGGTCCCACCTCCCCCTAAGTCAAATTAATTTTTTAAATTTTTTTTTTTTTAAATTAAAAAACTCTTAGCTGCATTTTTTAACAAGGAGAATTATTTTTATTTATTTTTAAATTGAAAATCTGAAAACGGAATTTAGGATAGGGATTTAAATTTTTTTTTTCCTTTTGTTATTTTCCTTTCTACACACTATTTCATCCTTGCCTAATTTTGTCTTTGCAATTATTTTTTTTAACTGGTGAATTAAAAATAATGACTGTATTTTTCTCCAGGGAGCACATTTTTTCCCTTTTAATTAACTTTTGAAAGGAATAGATTCTTATTCCTAGATTTATTTTTTCTTTCTCTTATAGTCCAAACTATATAGTAATCGATTTATTGATTTATAGGAGTTTTATAGTGAATTATTTCATGAAATTTTGCCAGCATATCCCTACTATGCTAAGAGACATAAAAATATAAAAATGATAGATCTAGGGTTTTTGTAAACACCTGAAAACATAGAAACCATATCAAACCATTTAAATGCCAAAATAATGAACATGCATCCACTCAACATAGGAAACCCCACATGGCAAATAAAGCCTACCTCGATTCCAATGCAAGAAACGAAAGAATGTAGCTTGGATGATGAAAGTAGATCTAAAAACCCTCAAGCTCAATTCAACCATAGATCTGGCAACAATGAAGATCCAAACACACACACACAAGCAATACAAAATTTTGAAAACTTCAAAGTAACCAGGATCCACAACAATCCACAATTCTTCAAAAAACCCCAAAATCACCAAGAGCTCTCCAATTCTCAAAAAAACCTGTTATGAGAGAATGAATGACCAATTCCCCCTAAAGAGATTCAAATTCCCCTAAACATGCAAAGGTTGATGAAAACTCCCAAGTCAATCTCTAATTTAACTCAACTTGAAAATTGAAAGTAAATCCAAATTAATTAAATAAAATATACTTTATTGCCACAACTCAACTTTGACTCCTAATTACAAGTTGAGATATTTTGAATTTGAAATACTTTTTCAACACAATTATGCACATGTAATTAATAAAATATTTAATTAAATAGATTAAATATTTATTTCACAATAATGCATACAACCCAAATATTTAATTATTTAATTAATCATATAAGCACATTTACAATAGTTTTCAATTAAATATTTAATTAAATCAAAATATTCAAATATTTCAATTTAATTAATTATTTAAAATAAACTTAGGATATAATTAAATAATCAATTCAACTATAATCCATTAAATCACAGAATATGGAAAACACTCAATAATCTGAAAATCACCTGAAAGCATAATCAAGCAAACACACACATACACAAGAGAAAGGGTATTCAAATTCTATCAACTTAGACAAATCTGGATAGGGTAGTCATACTAAAACTCATCCAACATTAGGACAATTAGGCTTAGGTTAGGGTTTTGGATCTGTATGTTACCTCCCCTCTTTACCATTAAGATGAATATTTATGGGCACACTCATTCCTGCCAATTCAAGGAAGACGATGCGATGTACCTGCAATCCTGTCATCAAAGAACATGCATGTACATACATAATATAATATTGCAATCAATGATAGGGATCGGTCGAGCATGTGGATCTCACCAAAGCAAGTAGCTATGTCTCCGTCCTCTAACACAATAACACATCAACAAATACATTCACATATAAGACAACCATACACATGCGAGTATGGGATAAGTATATCATAATCTAAAATTGACATATAATAATCAACATGATAACATCATCACATCTATCTATGCATAAGGTAAAATTATAACATCATAAATAGGTATCATCATCAAATGAAATAATATCAGCTCTCATGAAATGTTGCCTAAAAGAATTCGGTCAATCAACTGAACCAATGCCTAAAAAAGTATGGCATCACAAACTAAAAAGAAAAACATGAGTGGGTACTACATCCACCCCCCCTAGGATTAGGCTTACTCCTGGAAGCCTAAAAAAAATAGGGATAAACTCCCATAAACATGAAGCATCCTAATAAGTCATATATGACTCAACATGTAGATCCCATAGGACCTTTCCCTGCTCTCTAGTTAGAACTCTGAGGATCCTTCCCTACTACCGAAAACTGAAACCCAGCTGCAGGTCCTCTACCTGCGGGCTCAATCATAGGAGGATGATACAATGGAGGATGATAATCCAAAGCTGCATATGCTCCATGAGATCTACCGACGTTCCCAACTATAGGTTCGAAAGTCAAAGGTTGCTGCTCAAAAAACTGAGAAGCACGCTATGGACAATTCACCATAATATGGCCAAACTAACCACAAGTGAAACATCTGGTGCCTCTGAAATTGCCTCTCCCATTGGAGGGCACACTAGACTGCTGGAAACTATCTCTACCGATACTCTGCTACGTGCTCTGCATAGGCTGACTATACTGATTGCACCTGGCGCACGGACCACCTCAAGAATCCCTAGGGCGAGTACCACCACTCTGACCATGAGGAGGATTCACCTTCTACTATGAGTTCTGATTACCTGCAAAGGAACTAGGGGGTTCCTTGAAGTTCCCAGTCTTTTGAGACTGATTACCTCTAACCCCGAAACCAGATGCACCACCTGTAGGAGCACCCGTCTGACCTCCATGGCCTAATGCCAAGTTAGCCTCTGATAGGGTGGCCTTAATAACTGTAGCTCTCAAGTCTGTAGGCTCAAAGAGCTTCACATCCCCTACTATGCAAGCATTAATCCTTCACACAAAGTGTTGAACCACCAGTGCAGAATCCTCACTATAACTAGCATACTTCTTGAGCTTGTAGAAATGATGCTCGTACTGTTCCACAGTCAATGTCAGCTGTCTAAGATTATGAAAATTGTCAGCTCTCTGCTGCCTCCACTTATCCAACATGAACCTATCTATGAAGTTCTCAAGAAAGAGTTCCCAAGTAATAGTGTCCATACGGAGTCCTATCTTCTGCTCCTCTATCTTCCACCAGATAGCCGCAAAATGTGTTAGTTGCATCACGATGTATCTCATTTTAGTATTACTACTAAAGGGATACATCATGAATACTCTATCCAAAGCTATCAACCAGGTCTCTACCTCTAAACTAGAATCCTATCCAGTGAAAGGAATGGCCTTTCCTCTCGTTAGGTCTCTCATGTGGTTGGCTGCAACCATTGCTAGATCTACTGATATAGTCCTCTTATGAGGGCTCCTGGATCTCTCTCTCTCTCTCTCTCTCTCTCTCTCTCTCTCTCTCTCTCTCCTCCTACTAGGAGTGATGAGATGCCTCTTGATCCACCCTAGCTCTCTCAGGAAGGGGATCTAGGATAGCCTGTAGGATCTGTCTAGTGTTCATACCCCCAGACTCATCCTAATCCTCTCTCCTTTGTTCACCCATGTCCTGCTACTGTTCCCTCTCCTGTCTAACACTAGTGGAGGAGCTAGCATGTCGCCCTCCCCCATGGAAACTAGACCTACCCCTACCACAGCCTCTAGCTGCTCGTGTCTGAAGCATAATTCCTGAAACAAATAGAGATAATATAAATCTCACAACATAGCTTGAAACATAAACTAAAGCATAAATAAATAAACCATAAAGAAATACATCAAAACAAATGTGTAGTATGTCTATATTTTAGTTTCAAGTTCAATCTAGACAACCTAATGGGCATACAATTCCCAGAGTTCCCAGTGTAGAAACTAGAGCTCTGATACCAGATGTAACACCTCACCAAGGAACCTAAGAGAGATTAACCTAGAACATATCACTATGTGTGCTGAATAATGTTTTTTTAAAAGTTAACATAAAGAAACATACAGTCATGCAGAAGTGATTACCATTTAAACACATGTCTTACACTAACATAGATTACACGAATCAAGGGTCCCATGATGTTGAATTACTTAAAGAAAAACACAACTAACAATATAACAAAAGATTCCATTTGATTAAACATAACAAATACAACTTACATAACCATAACTACAATCCTCATGGATAACCATGAAACTACCATAACACACATCCACTGTACATGTTGTAGGGTATTTGGTAATCACTCTAAACTACTTACTATTACAATTTCTAGATTAGGTATCACATGTGATACTCTAATACAAGATTACAATAATGAAATTACATAATAAATGATGAAGGAACATAAAGAGCTCATCTGCAAAGAAACCATCAAGCACCTGGTACAAGGATGTCGAAACTCAATGGATAAAGAATCACTACCACCTGTCTATGTGGAACCACAAAGGTCCACACCACCATGCTAAGGAGATAGCAACAGATCCCAATCGGATATCCAAAACCAACAAGGCATAACCACTAAGCAAGGGATCCTAATAGCTCTCTAATCCGGTGTACTAATCATCATGATAGGTAAGACTCACTAATCCAGAGGTAACTGACAATGTAGGAAATCTAGCATGTGTAAAGGAAGGTGTCATCACGTACGTCTAACCCTTAAGTTCATCCCTGATAATCACAATGGATTTTGGCACCTAAGTGACCATACATGGAGCCAATGACCTCTCAAACTGACAAGGCCACTAACTATGTTAGGTACCTCGCAGGGAAACTAACATCTTCTTAACACCATCTTAGCCTATACTAGCACCCAAACATGGATGAGGACACAACTTATTAATTCATTTTAATATCCCAAAATATGTCTTTAGTTATCACTTATTACAAAACTCCACAATAAGCAATCCAGTAGTCTCTTACGAACATGAAACTTATTGCAAGCCACCTCCTACTACGCATCTAGGTAACCTACCCTAGGCTCAAAGATCCTAAAAGATCTAGCACAGGTCACAACCCTAGTGTACCCCAAATCAGTATCCCATACAACAAGATCAGTCACATAGGTACACTAGCAAACTACAAAATCAAAAGGGTCATCATGGTCAGTTTAGGGTAATAGCAAAGAGCACACACGTCATAAAGTAACAAAAGTATAAATTACACCCCCCAACCTCTATATATGTCCTAGGTCATCTAATGCCCCCAACAGTAATACATTCAAGCACAAGAGATTCATAAGATGCATAGAAACCAAAATGTCTTAAAAGAATGAAAAATGAACTTGTGTGTATGAAAATACACCTTCATGCAATTAAGATTGAGAGCAACAATTCTATGGAAAGACAATACAAATTAATCCAAGAATTGAAGCTAAGAATCTATTTCATCTCATGGTTCTCTATCCAAGCTTTGTTAAGAGAGCTCTCAGGCTTAATCTCTCTCAAGGACAATCCTAGAATGAGATATGAATGATAAAAAAAAATGCTACAATCTAGCTTAGAATGCTCAAAAATGCTCAAAATGCTCCAACATATGTGAGAAAATAACAAATGCTCCTAAACATGATATGCTAAAATGCTAATGCAAATGCTGAAATTCTCTCAAAAGCTCTCCAATGCTCTCAAATGCTCTCCATGTGCCTATAGTAAGGATGCTTTTGCTCTTAAAATTATTGGATCCCAAACACAAAGGAAATGGCTTGTATTTATAGCATTTTTCCAAGGGTAGGGGGTAGAGTGAGTTAATCATGATCAAAGTTTGGTTAAGTCAAAAGATTTGAGGTGTTTGCATATGGATGGAAAGTTGGTTGGTTGTCTCAAAGATATTAGGAATTAAATAACTCCATCATTTAATTAAATTATCGATGAAGGGTGATTGGGTTGGAGTTGATCCTTTTGATTTGAACTATAAAATTGAAAAATTAATTGCATAATTTGATTAATCCCTTTAGGCTTGAATTTAATTATGTGATTTCATGATTATTTGATCTTTTAATTTGAATTGAATTTTTGTCCATTTGATTTGCATTGAGATGACATTTTAAGGCATTTGGCTAAGATTTATAGTTTGGAATGCTTGAGATACACCTGGTCAATTTTAGGTGTCTACAAATTCCCCTCTTTGAATTGATGTGTGAAGTGCATTGATTCAAAGAAAGCTTGATGTCCTGAGCATTGATCTGATACTGATGAGCTAATTGATTGATATGAAAACCTGATATGAAAACCCTGATATGAAACCCGATATGAAACCCTGATATGAAATCTGATATGAAACCCTGATATGAAACCCTGATACAAAAGCTCTGATATGAAAATCTGATATGATGCTCTGATATGAAAATTTGATATGCAACCCTGATATGAAACCTTGATATGAAAATGTTGATATGAAACTCCGATATGAAACCCTGATATGAAACTCTGATATGAAACCTTGATATGAAACCCTGATATGAAAATCCAATATGAAACTGTGATTGATAAATTTTGAAATTTTAATGCCCCAAATTTGATATGAGATATGCTGCAGAATCCCAGTGTGATGATATGATGATGCCCCCTCAAAAATGGAATCATCTTGAACGTAGGTAAAAGTTTTGGATGAACAATGCTAATAGGATAGATCAAAGATGATAGCACTTCTGATAAATGATGATGTGAAAAGATGGCGAACAAATGCCCCAGTGAGAAGAATATGAAGATTAGGTTTGAATGGGTCAAAAATCTCATAAAATAGGTTAAAATAGCTTAAATAGGTTAAAAAACCCAAATTTACTATTCATTTTCACTTTTCACTATTGAGATTTTTCTCTGAGCCTCTGATGACTGATAGCGATGGTGGTCCCCATACGAGAGCATAGGTTAGAGTGAGCACGTCGATATTAGAGACCTCCTGACTACGGGCCTCTAGTAAGTGGTTCAAACCCTCTTGGTGCATTTATTGCTTTGAAAATTTGCATTTATTGCATGTTTTTAGTGCTTTTTAGAAAAGTGTTTAGCCAAATGTTGTGTAGGATAGGTAAAGTGCTTCTTAGGCCTATTAAAAGCCGCTTCCACACTGTGAAAAGCCACGTACGCGCAATCCGTAGCCGCATAGGAGCTAGGTCAAAATTGCTATCCAAAATAGACAATGCGCTGCCTAAAAACACCATGTTTTAAAAGCCGTGTATGATAGTTTAAAAGCCGCGTAGGCCTACAAAAGGCCACCTAAATAGTAAAGCGCCGCCTTCACATGATAATGAGCCACTTTTGAAGATTAAAAAGTTGCGTGGCTTAAAGAGCCGCGTACACTCAGTTAAGTGCCACCTGCCATAAAGTTTAAAATCGATATAGGAAAATAGATGAACTTAGTTCAATTGATTGTCCAGATGACTCAATTAGGTTCCAAGCTAGAAAATGTTCATCCAGAATGTCACGTAGTGTTTAGGATGTTATAAAAGTCATAATGATGAATGTTTGATAGGTCAATCAGATATGATTAAAATTGGTTACAAATTGTCCTTGTGTCTCACATTTTAGAGGTTAGGAGTAATAAGTTGATACGCTCAAGTTAGAGAAAAGATAGATTTAATGTGTTGTGATTGACTTAGAATGGTTCATCAAGAGAAAAAATAACATGATGCACTTTGTTTCAAAATGTAGGAGCATTACCGCAAGTTGCGGGTGCGAGGAGTAGCATTGTGGATTTATGATCTGGTAGATGAGCTTACGCCACCTGAGCGGCGTATTATTGAGACTTGTGGTCTTAGTTTCCTTTTGGATCTCCCTCAGTTTCAGCTGAACCGAGGTTTATTGATAGCTATGGAAAAGCGATGGCACTCTAACCATAATACCTTTCACTTACCTCTCGGCAAGATGATGATTACGCCAAAGGATGTATATAGACTATTGAGGATCCTGACTCATGGAGAATGGGTGTATTATGATGTAGTGTATGATAGCAGTGTTTCCAGATGGGTGTTTTGAGATAACACCATTGGAGATGATTGCATTACTTGGGCGCAGTTTGCCTCATTTCCTACCCTACCAGCGTTATTAGGAGCTATGATAGGAGGATTATTATTGCCAGATAGGTGAGGACATTGTTTTGTGGTTGGATGGGGCCAGATTATAGAGGACCTGATTCCTCATCCACAAATATTGGATTGGGGTTCATGTGTATTGGCATAGTTATATCATGATTTACATGAGATTGTATATCGACGTAGTGCAACTATTTCTGTAGGTGGAGTTTTGTTATAGTTGTAGACATGGGAGCATATCCCTATTACTAGGCTAGTGTCAGTGCAGGTCCAGGCTCACGGTTACCCATATGCATTTCTATATGATGACATGATTGTCCAGCATCATCTGGGCAAGGTTGATTTTTGGAGACTCACGATTGATGACATAGATCAGGTGGTTTGGAGGTCATACTTGTAGTGCGAGAGATGGTAGGAGGATGACAATGAGTTACCCTACATGTTTTCACCTCGATGGATGATAGGTCGGTCATCTTTGGTTATTGAGATATTTTGCTACAGCAGAGTATTACGCCAGTTCAGCCGGATGCAGGATATTCCACAGGGTATGGCATTATATGCTAGAGTATAGGTAGAGAGGTTGATGTGGGGAGCGCAGGTTGATTACCAGTTAGCTTTCTTATAGATAGATCAGCTCGGATATGGTGTGTGGGATATTCTACCACAGGTGGCATACACGGGGATGTCAACAGAGTATCGAGAGTGGTTCATGTGACATCATTTCATGAGATTCACTGATCTGGCAGAGCCTATCCCGGATGTTGATTAGCTTTTTGAGGATGATGGTGATGGTGGAGATGGTGGGGATGATGGTGGTAGACCACATTGGCACAGAGTCTAGAGAGAACCCCAAGCACCACATGTATAGAGAGAAGCTGGGCCTCAGATGAGAGGAGGACATGTGAGAGGCTGAGGTGGTGTTTTCAGACTGCCGAGGTAGAGATTAGCAGGTGCACATGTACCATAGGGTTAGGCTCCATTGAGAGTGGATGCAGATTGGGCCATATGTAGGCATAGATGGGTCCAGGAGGTGAGACAGGTTCTTGGATAGATATCACAGGTTGACCCACAAGTCAGCACAGCACAGGTTATACCGCAGGTACCTTTAGCACCTCAGGCACCACAGGCTCCTCCAGCATCGCAGGCTCCAGTTTCAGATGAGATAGTGCGGGATGTTTGGGGGTGTTGTCTGACTTTTATTCACCCATTGTTTTTGCCATTATTGGAGTCATATGGTCATGTCAAGTCAGTCTGGTTATGTCTAGGTCTAGGTCCCCTCTAGGATAGGAAATCTTTGCCGGGTTTCCCTTCCATTGCCTTCTTGCTTCAAGCTGGGTGGGATGTTTTAAAAGTCTTTATTTTGGGTAGGTTATAGATCCCAACCTGGAAATGATTGTGTGCTCCTATTAATGATCTTTTTTCAAGAAAGTTGGTGATTGAAATCATATGGATTTAGCTGGATAGCATCATATGACAATTCTCAGAGTATGCACAGTTAGTTGTTCTGAAAGTACTTCATGGAATACAATAGAAACAGTGTGCAAGATTAAGAATTCAATTCTCTGAAAATAGTAAATAATTGCATTGTTTCTTCATTCAAAAGAAGGAATTTCCTTTGGAGTTGATGGCTCTGTTTGCAGTAGGAATTCAAGAAAGGTAGTAAAACATGAAATGAGGATAGCATGATATGAAGTTCATAAGTCATCTAATTCACAGGCTGGGATCATAAAAGATACTGCAAGGTGATGCGCGGATTGATCAGTTGAAAATGTGTAGCAGAGCCAAACTTGTACTCGCCCAATGTATTTTTCATAGTCAATTAAAGTTGGTGCTTTTCATAATTTGAAGGCATGGATCAATTCTTTAAGTTTTCACGATCCCAACAGTGAAAAAAACGTGCAATTTGGTGCTAAAATGAGGAAGTTATAAGACGGTGGGTTTCTCAATTTTGGCTACTCCATGGCGGCTTTCACACTTCTTAGGTGATTTTTCGCAAAGAAGAACTTTGCACTGTGCGGGTTTCGCACTTAGCTGGTGATTTTCCGCAAAGAAGAACTTTGCACTGTGTGGGTTTCGCACTTAGCTGGTGATTTTCTGCAAGCTTAGTTATAATAAGGTGGGCCTGATTTATTAAAAAGGAATATTATGTTATTGTTTTAAGAGATCAAATAAAGCATGTGCTTTAAGTTAAGTAG
>MU225234.1:3163724-3218726 GCA_018584345.1 Thuja plicata | reverse complement strand
GACTAAGGACTTGTCAAAAGGAAAAGGACACAAGGCTTCAATAGAAAAAGGTTTAGGAGCCCCACCTTGTTTCAATGTGTCCAATTGTAGTTGAAAAAGATGGAATTGTTTGTTCATGATATCAATGAGGTTAGCCTCTACTTCTTCTTTCTTGAGTTTAACAAAATCATAATCGTGTAGAAGTTTGAGACCCGTTTGTGCTAGGTCTAGGAAGTACTTCTCTTTGTCATTTTCCAATACTTTGTCCACAAGTTTCATAAATAAAGGGCTTTGCATAGCCTCGATAACCTTTTCATCAGTTAGCTCCTCCTCATTTGGGTCCATATTGCCCCCATTGTTGGTGTTATTCATCCCTTGATTGTTAGGGTCTATATTTTTCCCTCCGTTTATATTGGTGTTGGATCCTTTATCGTTCGGATCAACATTTCCTTATTTAGTTAAGTCCTTGTTCACATGATCAATCTGATCAGGATCTATATGACCGAATGGAAAAGACATCCTCAGTTCTGTTTCTTTGATGGGTTCATGTATAGGATTTGTGGAAAAGGGATCACTCAGGAAGGGACACTCTTGTCTCAAATAAGACTCGTCTGATTGTAGGGTAGTTTTTATGTAATGGGATCGAGTGAAAAATGGCATTAAAATATGTCAAAAGGAGGATCTTAGGTTTTCAAACTTGTTCAATGACCAATCCGTGTACGAATTTGCAAAATGCACAAAAATGGTGGATTCTAATCAAGACAGGTATTCTCAGTGATAGAACATCCAACAGGGTATCCAAAAATCAAATTTTCTTTTTTTTTTAAAACCTTTGGCAGGTACCCACTATTTTCCTTTCAAAATTTCTAGGTAGCTCTTACCTGTGTGTAGGTGGCCTTTAACTGATTCTATGCAGTTACTGGAAAATCTGTACACGACGCTCTGTAGTTGGCAGGCGACGTTTGTCTCTTGTCAGGCATTTTTTGAAATATTTCTACGCGGCTCTTTCTAGTTAACAAGCGGTTGTTTGATGTTACCACATGGCATTTTGTGTTTGATAAGCAGCCCAGCTTTGTTTGTAAGTGGCTCTTCAATGATTGTACAGGCCATTTTGCTGATCAGAATTGATTTTGTCAATTTTAATGGTGTTTTTAGGGTTTAAAATTTTAATGTCTTTGAACAGATTTATCAAAAAGTATTCTTGCATGAAAATGAAATACAAACTCAACACACATGTAAGATTTGCATCATATTCCAAAAAAACACACTAAAAGTGTATGTTCTCAGATGTTTCAATAGGTTTGTACAAGAATATCTTCCAAATAGTCTACCTTAGCATCAACAAATTTGGATTTTAAACATGGCTCTACAAAGGTAGGTCTGCTATTTTATCAAGTCTCACCTTATTCCGGTCTAAACCTTGACAAGATCCTTTACCCCTTTGAGGGCTTCCCACACGCACAAAAGTATGATTTTGTGCAATCCCGAAGGACTACTAGAGGAAGTGAGGATGACTTGCACAAGTTTTAGTCACTTTCTGATTAAGGAAAAGTGCATTATTTATAGCAGGTCAGACGATATTGAAGTAAAAGAAAATATCTCCCACTTTGGTTCATTCCCTCTCACCATCCTCATAAGGCAATTCTCGGGAGGCAGGCCCTTTAAAATCTCTAATTAGCTAGCATGTTCATAAAAGCGGGAATTGAACTTGGTATAACAAGTTTGGGAATTTGATTCACTCAAAGAGTGAAGAGCATATCCCTATTGTCTTCCTTTTGTTCCAAACACTTTAAACAATTTTGTTCATTTTCAACCCCTTAACAAGGAGGTTCTTAGAATTGAAATGTGTGGTTCAATTTGCCTATCCTTGTCCTTCTACCAGATTGTCTTTGCACGTTTTGATTTTTTATTCACTTTGAAAAGTGAAGAGCATATGCCTAATGCTTGTTCAATTTGGACTAAATAAAGAATTTTTACTTATGCTAGATTTAAAGAAAGCCACAATTTGATCAAATGCAAGTTTGATGAGAAAAATACCTGATTTCGAAGCTAGCAAAGGCTAGGCACATTTTTGAGCATTTGGCTTTTTTTTTTTTACTCACCTAGTGGCGATCATTCCCACTCCATCTCCTCCAACAAAGTTAGTCAACACAAATTACAACAAAGTAAAGAAAACTTGAAAACCTCAAAAGACACAAAAAACCTCTTAAAAGTTGTTTCAAATGAATGATTTATCGATTAAAGCTTTCAAAGAAAGTAAGGATGCAAAATTAATTAGAGAGTAGGAAATTTTATCTTATATGCAAAGAAGACCTTAATATCATGATCATATAAATGTTCTTCCTCAAACAAGCTCTCTAACAAATTTGCATTATGAATCTCTTTATCATTCTTGGTTTTATCTCTTACCTTCTTGCTAGGCCTTGAGATCTGCTTCTCTGGTTTCTGCACCTTTGGGTGATTTTTCATCTGTAGAACAAGAAAACATAGAGAATTACAATAGTGACGGAATCAACCAAAAATTGATTTTAAGCAAAAGTTACTACGCGACATTTTACAGCTAAACAACGGCTACCAAATGTTATTAAGCGTAACTTTAAACTTTAAAGGTGGCTTTTAACTTTTAACACGCGGCTCTTAAAATACCACAGGCGGTAAAATAAAAATATCAAGCGGTGCAAAAAGTATAAAAAGTGGTCAAAAATTGCTGATAAGCGGCTGTTGAAAGTTCACAGGCTGTGCACTTTATCTGACAAGCGACATGATTTATTTGGTAGGCGGTCCAATTTATCTCTCATGCAGCAGCAGAAATAAAGACGGAGACAAATCAAGATTTTCAGGCGGCATTTTGGTGTTCGTAGACAGCTCTTGGCATAGCATACGTGGCTCTTCTCCTGTTTTCTACAAAAAAAAACAAAGAACAAAGAAAACAGACCAAAAATTATGATAAAAATATTAATACAGAGGCTTAGAGCCCCACGGTGGGTGCCATTATGTGTGTATGAAAATACACCTTCATGAAATTAAGATTGAGAGCAACAATTCTATGGAAAGACAATACAAATTAATCTAAGAATTCAAGCTAAGAATCTATTTCATCTCATGGTTCTTTATCCAAGCTTTGTTAAGAGAGCTCTCAGGCTTAATCTCTCTCAAGGACAATCCTAGAACGAGTTATGAATGATAAAAAAAATTCTGCAATCTAGCTTAGAATGCTCAAAAATGCTCAAAATGCTCCAAGATATGTGAGAAAATAACAAATGCTCCTAAACATGATATGCTAAAATGCTAATAAAATGCTAATGCAAATGCTGAAATTCTCTCAAAAACTCTCCAATGCTCTCAAATTCTCGCCATGTGCCTATAGTAAGGATGCTTTTTCTCTTAAAATTCTTGGATCCCAAACACAAAGGAAATGACTTGTATTTATAGCATTTTCCCAAGGGTAAGGGGTAGAGTGAGTTAATCATGATCAAAGTTTGGTTAAGTCAAAAGGTTTGAGGTGTTTGTAAATGGAGGGAAAGTTGGTTGGTTGTCTCAAAGATATTAGGAATTAAATAACTCCATCATTTAATTAAATTATCGATGAAGGGTGATTGGGTTGGATTTGATCCTTTTGATTTGAACTATACAATTGAAAAATCAATTGCATATTTTGATTATTCCCTTTAGGCTTGAATTTAATTATGTGATTTCATGATTATTTGATCTTTTAATTTGATTTGAATTTTGTCCATTTGATTTGCATTGAGATGACATTTTAAGGCATTTGGCTAAGATTTATAGTTTGGAATGCTTGAGATACACCTGGTCAATTTTAGGTCTCTACAAAACTATATGTATGTAATCATTCATAGACCACTCAAGCATAAACTTCATTTCATGAATACTTTAATCTGAAATAATTCAAAATCAATTGCACTTAAACTATTTAAGATCCCTTCCCGTAAATAAATAATCTAATAAAGATGACCATTAACTAACTCAATACATTTTAGCTCAAGTAGTTTACTCAATCTGATTAACAATGTTAATTGTACTATTAATCAATATATTAATTCTAAAATTAATAACTATTAATTTAAATTAATAATCAATTTATTAAAACATCTTCAACAATTTATATATATTAACTTAACTCCATATGTATAAAATGTATCTATAAATATAAATATTAAACTAAATTAAAACTAACTAAACTAAATTTTTAAAAAATTAATTAAACTAAATTAAAACTTAACTAAACTAAATTAAAAAAAAAT
The DNA here is from genome assembly GCA_018584345.1 of Thuja plicata. NCBI lineage: Eukaryota > Viridiplantae > Streptophyta > Pinopsida > Cupressales > Cupressaceae > Thuja > Thuja plicata. The sequence continues at coordinate 3,214,485 of MU225234.1, read as the reverse complement.
TAATTAAACTTTGAATTTAAATTAATTAACAAAATTAAATAATGACCACCCACCTTACCTCATGGGGGGGCCCGCGTGGCTAAGCCCCTGCGCAATATGCACATGTGATGGGGGGCTCATGGGGGTACCTCCCCTTGCGCCTGCAGCGCACGGTCCCTAGAGGGGACAGGCCGCCCACCTTGGTAGGTGGCGCAGGCCTTGGGGGATGGTGGGGATGGGGTCCCACCTCCCCCTAAGTCAATTTAATTTTTTTTAAATTAAAAAACTCTCAGCTGCGGTTTTTAACAAGGAGATTTATTTTATTTTTTTTAAAATTGAAAATCTGAAAACGGAATTTAGGATAGGGATTTAATTTTTTTTTTCCTTTTGTTATTTTCCTTTCTACACACTATTTCATCCTTTCCTAATTTTGTCTTTGCAATTATTTTTTTTAACTGGTGAATTAAAAATAATGACTACATTTTTCTCCAGGGAGCACATTTTTTCCCTTTTAATTAATTTTTTGAAAGGAATAGATTCTTATTCCTAGATTTATTTTTTCTTTCTCTTATAGTCCAAACTATATAGCAATTGATTTATAGGAGTTTTATAGTGAATTATTTCATAAAATTTTGCCAGCATATCCCTACTATGCTAAGAGATATAAAAACATAACAATGATAGATCTAGGGTTTTAGTAAACACCTGAAAACACAGAAACCATATCAAACCATTTAAATGCCAAAATAATAAACATGCATCCACTCAACATAGGAAACCCCAAATTTACGAAATTGAAACCCCACATGGCAAATAAAGCCTACCTCGATTCCAATGCAAGAAACAAAAGAATATAGCTTGGATGATGAAAGTAGATCTGAAAACCCTCAAGCTCAATTCAACCACAGATCTGACAACAATGAAGATCTGAACACACACATACACACAAGCAATAGAAAATTATAAAAACTTCAAAGCAACCAAGATCCACAACAATCCACAATTCTTCAAAAAACCCCAAAATCACCAAGAGCTCTCCAATTCTCAAAAAAATCTGTTATGAGAGAATGAATGACCAATTCCCCCTAAAGAGATTCAAATTCCCCTAAACATGCAAAGGTTGATGAAAACTCCCAAGTCAATCCCTAATTTAACTCAACTTGAAAATTGAAAGTAAATCCAAATTAATTAAATAAAATATGCTTTATTGCCACAACTCAACTTTGACTCCTAATTACAAGTTGAGATATTTTGAATTTGAAATACTTTTTCAACACAATTATGCACATGTAATTAATAAAATATTTAATTAAATAGATTAAATATTTGTCACAATAATGCATGCAACCCAAATATTTAATTATTTAATTAATCATATAAGCACATTTACTAGAGTTTTTAATTAAATATTTAATTAAATCAAAATATTCAAATATTTCAATTTAATTAATTATTTAAAATAAACTTAGGATATAATTAAATAATCAATTCAACTATAATCCATTAAATCATAGAATATGGAAAACACTCAATAATCTGAAAATCACCTGAAAGCATAATCAAGCAAACACACACATACACAAGAGAAAGGGTATTCAAATTCTATCAACTTAGAAAAATCTGGATAGGGTAGTCATACGAAAACTCATCCAACATTAGGACGATTAGGCTTAAGTTAGGGTTTCAGAAATGTATGTTACCTCCCCTTTTTACCATTGAGAAGAATATTTATGGGCACGCTCACTCCTGCCAATCCAGGGAAGACGATGCCCTGTACCTGTAATCCTATCATCAAAGAACATGCATGTACATACATAATATAATATTGCAATAACTGATAGGGATCGATCAAGCATGTGGATCTCACTTAAGCAAGTAACTACGTCTCTGTCCTCTACCACAACAACACATCAACAAGTACATTCACATATAAGACAACCATACACATGCGAGTATGGGGTAAGTGTATCATAATCTGAAATCGACATATAATAATCAACATGATAACATCATCACATCTATCTATGCATAAGGTAAAATCATAACATCATAAACATGTTTCATCATCAAATCAAATAATATCAAATCTCATGAAATGTGGCCTAAAAGAATTCAGCCAGTCAACTGAACCAATGCCTAAAAAAGTACGGCATCACAAACTAAAAAGAAAAACATGAGTGGGTACTACATCTTTCTTAGGAGAACATTTCTTCCCTCAAATCAAGTTGATTCTTGTCAGAGGAAGAACTTTTTTAGGACTATGTGTAAGTCTGCTAGTAAACATTGTAAGGTGATTGTGGATGGAGGAAATACTTAAAACCTAGTTGCTGAGGAGATGGTTCATAAAATTGGTTTTCAAAGGTTAAGGCATCCTTTTCCCTATAGGATAAGTTGGTTACAAGATGGTCATGCAGTAGAGGTGAAGGAGCAGTGCATGGTAATTTTTTTACATTGGTTCTTAGAGAGATGAAGTATTATGTGACATTGTGGAGATGAGATCTAGTCATGTTTTTCTTGGGAGACATTGGAAGTATGATAGAGAGGCTATTCATAACTGTAAAAGGAATTTATTTACTATCCTGAAAGATGGATAGGAGTCTACTTTGATTCCTTTGAAGGATGAAGAAAAAGGAAGGAGGAACTTTAGCATTGGTAGCAGATCTGAGATGGTTGCAATGGTTGGCGCAGACGTTCAGATTCAGAAATATGAAGGCACATTATAGAGTACTAGTAGAAAAAGGAAGAATAATAAGAACTAAGGGAAGAGTGTGTCTATTGATAACTTGGAGCACATGTATATAAAGAAACAGTTTGTGATCTACCTACTGAATCCAAACATATATTTTTCCAGCTGCTAAGAACATCTTTCGCACATGGGTTGTCCAATGCAGGAGCATCCTAGGGTAGTTGGCAATTCGGTGTCTCTAAAAACATGTTTTGGTTTGATTTTGATTTTTTTATTTGGAGCTTGGTAATCTATTCGGTAACTTCCTTGGAGTTCCTTGTTGGAGTGCTTGGTTACCTATTGGCTCGGTTACTATTGGATCAGTTTCAGTGACTAGTTTCTCTTTCTCTGTTACCTAGTAGGTGTTTTGTGTTGTTTCTTTGTGGTGTCTATTCGGTGAAGCTCAACTTGGTTGTGCCTCTCACCAAGTGGTATTTTTTGGTGTTCTTGATCACCAATGGGGTTTATGTTTTCTATTGGGCTGGATGACTAATGCATTTAATTTTTGGTTGTGTGTGGGAGTTGTGAGCACCTATATCTTGTTTAGTTCACTCTCCTATGCAGATTTAATGACCATTGGAGGCCAACTGATGGATAAGATGTTGGTTGTGTTTTCTTGATGCTAACTTGCCTTTATTATATGTTATTTCAATTATAATGCCCACTTGTGGCAAGTTTGTATAAAAGAGAGTGTAGGTTGATGTTTAGGAGAAGAAGAGATAAGTAGAGGATGAGATAGAGAGAAGATCGTTAATAGCAAGCTATAAGCTAAAAGTTGATACAGATAGTTGTAAGTGCGTAAATATAAATTGAGAGATTACTTGGAGGCTTGCGAGCACAATTTTAGATCTAGTTTCTTCTACTTAGCTATAGAGAAGACTGGGAATGTATGATCCTATGAGATCTTGTTGATTGTTTTGTTGTCTTGGCCCTAACCTGGAAGGCCTTACATCCTGACATGTTGATTTTAATGTTTAGTTATTGACAACAATCTGATTATGGTTTTTCATTATTGAATCTGAATCAGAGTATATGTTGATATAAGTTGTTATATCTCTTGGGTTGTTATATTTCCATTTTTGTCTTGTTGATGGCTGCAAGTTTGGAATATCCTTTATTGGATCCTCTGAGCTAGATTGCATAAAAAACATACTACAGGTAACCTATTTTGATTGAACTCTACTAATAAACATTGCTTGAATAATAAAGGTGAAGAAAACTAGCTATGCCATAAAATATTATATCATGTTAATTTTGATAATCTGATGAAGGTCAGCAAGCATAAATGTGTTAAAGGTCTACCTATATTATCTAAGCCTAAAGATACTTTGTGTAAAGAGTGTCAATCGGGAAATCTAAGTAGGTCTAGATTTTCAGGCAGGGTCTATTCATCTCAAAACAATCTTGACCTTGTTCACACTGACTTATGTGGACCAATGAGGTAAAAGAGATATTATGGAGATAATTACTTTATCTTATTTGTTGGTGACTACTCAAGAATTATGTTTGTCATTTTTTTAAAGGATAAATATGCTGCATTCTAAATGTTTAAGGTGTATAAGGAAAGAGTTGAGAAAGAAACAGGTAAATCACTCAAATTTCTTAGATCTGATAGAGGAGGTCAGTTGACTTCACATGATTTTATAACATTCTGTGAAGAACATGGAAACAAGAGATGATTATGAACACCAAGAACACCTCAAAAAAATGGAATTGCTAAGAGATGGACCAGATCCATAATTGATTGTGCAAGAACACTGTTGATACAAAAGGAAGTGGCTCAAAATATTTGGAGAGAAGTTGTAAGTACTACTATATATACTTTTAACAAGGTACAACTTATGAATGGTACAAGAGAAACACCTTATGAGATATGGTATGGTCATAATCCTAGTGTCAATTACATTACATTTTTTAGAAGCAAATGTTACTTAAAAAGGGATTAGAAAAATGGTAAGTTTGAATCTAAAAGTGATGAAGGAATATTTATTGGCTATTGTACTAGAACAAAAGCATATAAGTATTTTATCAAGAATACTAACAAGATGAGTGAAAGTGCAAATGTTAGAATTGATGAATTATCTGAAAAGAATGAGGAAGATAGAAAGAAGGAACCAAAAGACTATGAAAGGTTTGTTTATGTTCAACTGCTGGACTCATAAACAATACCACATGTGACTAAAGTGTTGAATGAAGAAAAACCATTGAATAATGATGAAGGTAACCAAAGGACAAAATCAGTACTCCCAAGGTATGTGAAACTAAATCATGCACAAGATGAGATTATTGGTGACAAAAATACTGGAATAATGACAATGAGCAAGGTAAAAAAAAGTACTTCTCTGATATCTGAACTTGAACCTAAAATAGTTAAAGATGCTTTGGAAAATGATGATTGGATTATGGATATGAAAGAAGAATTGGAGAAAAAGGAAAAATATAACACTTGGACTTTACTACCCAGGCCTACATACAATAATGTTATAGGTACTAAATGGATTTTTAGGAACAAGTTGAATGAGAAAGGTAAAGTGATAAGAAACAAGGCAAGACTAGTTTGCAAAGGCTATGCATAAGAGTAAGGACTGGGCTATGGATAAATTTTTTCACCTATTGCAAGACTTGAAGGTGTAAGGATATTGTTAGCATATGCTTCTTATAAATGATCTAAGTTATATCAAATGGATGTAAAATCTTATTTTCTAAATTGTGTGTTAGAAGAGGAAGTATACATTGAACAACCTAAAGAAATTGCAAAGGAGAAAGGTAAAGATATGGTATGTAAATTGCATAAAGTGTTGTATGGATTGAACAAAGCTCCAAGAGCATGGTATGAAATATTACATACATATCTTATTAAGATTGGTTTTACAAGAATTTGTGACAATAGAATTGTATATGTGAAATCGTAAAGTGAAGACATAACATTTATTGCTGAAATATTTGTCCATGACATAATATTTGGAGGAAATGAAGTATTAAGAAGACCATTTGCAGAGGAAATGAGGAAGGAATTTGAAATGTGTATGATAGGAGAAATTAAGTTCTTTATTGGAATTCAAATACACTGGAAAAATAAATCTATATACATAATTTAATCAAAATACATGAAGGAGATTCTGAAATTTTTTGGCATGGAAGATTTAAAACTAGTGGGAACACCTATGGTTACATGGTGTAAGTTATCTAAGGAGGATGAATCAATAGAGGTAAATGAAACTTTGTATACATCCATGATTAGTAAACTTCAATATGTTGTGCATAATACACTAGATATTGCACATGTTGTTGACATTGTTGCAAGGTTTTCATCTAACCCAAAGGACTCACATTCGGTTGTAATAAAGAGGATCTTCAGATATCTCAAGGCAATTGAAGATTATGGTATGGTAAGGATGGAAATTTTTCTTTTAATTTATTTACTAATGCAGATTGGGAAAGAAATGTTGATGATGGGAAGAGAACATGTGGTGGATCATTATTTCTTGGTGAAAGATTAGTCTCTAGGAATAGTAAGAAGAAAAATTATATTTCTCAACCTGCTGCAGACGAAGAGTATGTTGTTGTTTCTCTTAACTGTCAGCAAGCAGTATGGATAAAACAAATTCTTAAAAGAATTAATAAGAAGGTAACTAAACTTATTTTTATCTATTAAATGATAACACTAGTGCAATAAATACTTCTAAGAATCCAGTGATGCACTCGTAGACAAAACACATTGCAATAAAATATCATTTTCTAAGAGAGAAATTTCAAGAGAAAGGAGTAAAAGAAAATATTGGTATAGCTTGATATTAGGAAGCCTAAGAGTACATATTAGGGGTCCTAAGGTGGCTTAAGGGGTCTTAGGACCCATTAATGGTCCCTACAACTTCTTATGACACATTACAAACCATTAGGAAGCCTAAGAGTACATCGTATATGTTGTAATGTGTCTTAAGGGTTCCTAGGGCCCATTAATAAGTCCTACGGCCCCTTAAGACACCTTACAAGCCCTAAGATGTACTCTTAGGCTTCCTAATGGGTTGTAAAATGTCATAAGGGGTTGTAGGACCCATTTATGGGTCCTAAGACCCATTAAGTCACCTTACAACCCCTAAGATGTACTCTTAGGTTTCCTAATGGGTCATAAGGTGTCATAAGGGGTTGTAGGACCCATTAATGGGTGTTAGGACCCCTACAGACACCTTAAGACCCCTAATATATACTCTTAGGCTTCCTAATGGTTTGTAAGGTGTCATCAGGTGTCATCGAACCCATTGATGGGTCCTAAGACCCCTTAAGACACCTTATGACCCCTAAGATGTACTCTCAGGATTCCTAATGGGTGATAAGGTGTGATAAGGGGTCTTATGACCCATTAGGATGCCTAAGAGTACATCTTAGGGGTTGTAAGGTGGCTTAAGGGGTCTTAGGATGCATTAATGAGTCCTATGACCCCTTATGTTATGTTACAAACCATTAGGAAGCCTAAGAGTACATCTTATGGGTTGTAAGGTGTCTTAAGCGGTTGTAGTACCCATTAATGGGTCCTATGACCCCTTAAGACACCTTATGACCCCTAAGATGTACTCTTAGGCTTCCTAATGGTTTGTAACATGGCATAAGGGGTCATAGGACCCATTAATGCATCCTAAGACCCCTTAAGACACCTTATGACCCCTAAGATGTACTCTTAGGCTTCCTAATGGGTTGTAAGGTATCATAAGGGGTCGTAGGAGCCATTAATGGGTCCTGAGACCCCTTAAAACACCTTAAGACCCCTAAGATGTACTTTAAGGCTTCCTAATGGGTCGTAAGGTGTCATAAGGGGTTATGGGAATCACTAATGGGTCTTAGGATCCCTTGAGACACCTTACAACCCCTAATATGTACTCTTAGGCTTCCTAATGGGTCGTAACATGTCATAAGGGGTCATAGGTACCAGTAATGGGTCCTAAGACCCCTTGAGACACCTTACAACCCCTAAGATGCCCTCTTAGGCTTCCTAATGGGTCGTAAGGTGTCATAAGAGATTGTAGGACTCGTTATTGGGTCCTACAACCCCTTAAGACACCTTATGATCCCTAATATGTACTCTTAGTCTTCCTAATGGGTCTTAAGGTGTAATAAGAGGTCGTAGGAGTTATTAATGGGTCCTATGACCCCTTAAGACATCTTACAGCCCCTAAAATGTACTCTTAGGCTTCCTAATGGGTTGTAAGGTGTCGTAGGACCTCTCTCTCTCTCTCTCTCTCTCTCCTCGGTATTATTGTTATAATATAAATATTAATAAATAAATAATACTAATATTATACTATTATACAATAGAGAAATAAATAATAATATAATACAATACTAATATTTAAATAATTGTATAATACTAATGCTATTACCATCTAATATTAATATTTAAAAAAATGAAATTTATAATATATAAACTAAAATTGTAAAATCATAAATTTGAAAAAGCCTAAAATCAAAAAATTTAAAAGAGATTTGAAATCAAAATGTTGAATTTGGGCGGGAATTATCGAATATCTGATAATATCAGATATACGATTAGGCTTGGTATTTGCTTTGGGTTTTTTCTTTGCAATGCCAAACGTGGATGGTCAACCCAAATGATGTGTTCACCATATTTCCTATGATCTCCAGACTTTGACCATGTAGCTGACGACCTTTTTTTATCTGAAATTGATGAAACAAAAAGGGTTTCTTAAAGACATTGTCAGTTTTTCATCAATATAATTGTTGTCAAAATTCAACTTCAGTAAGTAATTATTACTTATTTTCTAATTGAGTTATCTATAAAGTCCTAATTGACAAACTAATTGAAAAACAACTATAATTTTCAAATGGTTTAACCTTTTTGAAATACGAAACATGCATCACATTCTATGCTTGTCCTACTATAAGAATTCTTTTTTGCAATTTTGTAAAATTTAGAATTAGTTAAGGTGGTCAGACACGAGAATTTTTTTTTTCAATAAGTTGTAGTAGAAAATTCATAATTAATTATTTATTTGGTAAAAAATTACACAAAAATATGTGTCACATCTGGGCATGAATCTACTACTTATATCTAGAATCTTGCGAAAATATATAATCATTTGATTGTGATTAAGGTGGCCAGACATACACGTACTTTTTATCTTTTTCCTAAAATTTTCATAATACTACATTGAAATCTAAAATATTGAACAATTAGATTAATTTTTTTTAGATAGGTGCTAGTAGTTTAGAAACTACATTCAATTTCGTACAGATTCTATTCTTACAACTTTTTCACATAAGGTTGATAAGATGTTCAACTTTTTACGTCAAGTTGACTAACCCTGATTTTCTAATTTTTCATTGCCCCTTATGGCCATAGCTTGGTATACCATGATCTTGCACATACCTATTTATTTGTAGGCAACTCACTAATGCTGCATAAAGTAGTAATTGCTTCAATTACCTCCTTCAATACCACATATGGTTTGTCCAGCACTAGGGTTTCACCATAAAACTGATTCAATAGGAATAGGATGAACTTTCTATCCTCACACCAGGTAAATTCTCCCCAAATATCCAATCCAATATTTTTTATTCTTTTCATATCCTCCACTGGTAACCTAGATTCCAATTTATTAATGTGGTTGTGGTCGAATTCCTTTATCTCAACTTTCTTCACTTTCTTATTTGTAGATGCACCGACACCACAAATGGCCAATTTGGGTACCATGATCTCTTCATAAATCTTCCTTCTCAAGATCTCTATAATTTTCAATTTTTCTCTTCATGATACAGTATTAAATGATTAAAAAGTTGAACCTTTAAAGTCACAAAACAAAATGAATGATTTTCCTACCAAAATTTGAATATCATTTTTGCAACACACCAAGACATCCTATCATCATTAATACTCTTATCCTTATTTCTGACCTCACTGTAACAACATTATCAGAGATGGAAGGAGTGGGAGTAGGATTTGGAGAGAGAGGGTGGGCAGGAGGGAATTTGAAATCCTATGATGGCGGGAAACGTGATGCTGGAGGAAACCTGGCATATGCTGTTGTAGGAGAGTAGCAGACTGTGGGAGGATCAACAGAGGAGGGCTCCACAAAATATTTGGATGATGTCACGGATCCTCCTTTTTGAGATGGTTGGCGAAGAGAAATCTCATCTAAAGGCACCTTGACTAATCAAAATGATCAAGCTTTAAACAAGAATCTTCTCAAAGGCAGCTGCTCATCATTTTTCAGGATTAAACCATCAGGAAAATCTTCTATTCCTAAAATCAACAATATCTAGGATACCAGCAAGGGATTTTTCAACATAATAATCCCTGATCCCCTTGTGGATCATACTGTTTCCATAATGACTCTTACTATGTTTGGTAATTTTACAAGGACAAGACCTAATATTGAGATTATTAGGGAGTTTACCTATCAAAAATGGAAACTCAAGGGACAAGTCGATATAGAAGCAATGCCAAAGGGGTTTTTTACTTTTGTGTTCTCAAATATGGAAGACCTATAAAAAGTGCTATGTGGAGGACCCTGTATGTTTGGAAAATCATCGTTGGCTCTTCAAAAATGGGTTACAAATCTGGACCTAAATGTGGAGATATTTGATACAGCCCCTGTTTGGGTGATATTAGCTAGCCTCCCAATGGAATACTGGGATGAGGATGTTTTTTTTGGTCTCGTGAGTGGATTTGGGGAGTTTCTATCGATTGACCCAATGAATGTCGCCAGATCTAGATTAGTCTATGCCAGAATCTATGTGAACATACATCATAAAATGGATCTTCCTGAGGTCATCAGTATCAACTCCAAACTGGGTAAGTACATCCAATCTGTTGAATATGAATTGCTACCATTTGCTTTTTTTTCCTGTAAAAAAGTTGGACATTGGGGTAAACGCTACCCGCTTAAAAAAATCTAAAGAGAAATAATATCATAAAAGGGAAGCTAAAAAAGTATGGAAACAGAAAAACAATACTTCTATTAGTTCTTTAGTTAATCCTGACCATGATCAATAGGAGAATAGAACAAAGAGGGTGAACAGTAATGAGTCTGAGGTAAAAACACTTCTAGAAAACCAAACTAATCTTGATCAACCTAGTAATGAATTAGAGGAAATTTTGAAACTTCAAAACCAAATCACTTTGGATAAACAACCTAGTTTTGATCAAGTAGTCATTTTTGATTCTAGTCAAGAGCAGGGTCAACCTAAGCTGAAGGAATTAGAAGTTTCTAATAATGCAACCAATATGAATGGATCATAAGATTTACCCCCTTCTAGTATTATTTCTCCTATTCCTGAGGAAGGAATCATCGGGGAACTTAACCTCAATGGAAATTCTTCAAGGGATAGTGAGGATGACTCATTATCCTGTACTGCAGATCTGTGGAGAGAAGGAAACTTGGAGACAATCTTGAGTTTAGAGACAACCTGGTCAACCAAGAAGATCCTTGGTCACAGGTAAAAAATAATAGAAGTTTCAACAAATCTTCAGGTAAGAAAGGAGACCAGAACAACAGTAATTCATGTGAATCAGCTAAAAAACAAGAAAATAATAGTCAAGGGGGAGTACAAACTAGAAGAAAAATTAATGCTGATGTTGGCACTCCTAAGAGTAAGAAAGGAAGGGAAACACAAAAGAATAAAAGAGAGCAGGAAGAAAAATAGAATATAGAAGATGGAAAACAACGTACCATCCCTGAGATATGTTCTCCAAGTCTTTAATATGAAATTCATCTCTTGGAATATAAGAGGGCTTAATAGCCTCCATAAACAAGATGTTCTTAGGAATATGGTTAGAGATAGAAAACCTAATATTATTCTCATTCAAGAAACCAAAATGACTAAAGAAAAACTGGAAAGAATGCATGTGTTTAAAGATTATGGGAGCATAGGTGGTGATTCTGAGGGAGCGTCAGGAGGTATAGGGATTTTCTGGAATACTAAAAATGTTGGGTGCAATTTAATTCATAGTGAAAGGAATATTTTAGTTGTTAAGATCAATTACCTGAAGGATAACTTTAGCTGGAACTTGATCAATGTTTATGCCCCTAACACTAGAAGTGGTAGACATAATTATATGAAAATATTGAAATATATTCGTAATCTCTTTCAAGAAATTAGCTAGATGATTATCGAATACTTTAACACTCCTCTCAAGAATGAGGAAAAAAAAGGAGGGATCAAATCCCAAATGGATAGCAGATCTGATCTGATGGAATTTATCAATGAGGAAGCTCTGTTAGATATTGACCTAGAGGGCATTGACTATACCTGGTCTAATAGACTTACTGGGAAGGAATTAATCCAGGTGAAATTGGATATAGCGCTCTTAACCAATGACTAGATGGCTAGGTACTTTTGCACTCTTTCTGTCAAACTTAGTATTGGATCTGACCACTATCCTATATCCCTAAATATCAATCAGATCAAGAGCAGAAAGAACTTTCCCTTCAGATTTGAAAGAATGTGGTTAGCTCACCCTAATTTAGAAAATAAGATTCAGGAATGGCGGAATTACACTATTGAAAGGGGAGCAATGTATACAATGGCTAAGAAACTGAATACTATTAAAAGTAATCTAAAAATATGGAACAATGAAGTGTTTGGGGAAATCTTCCATCAGAAAGGTAATTTGCAGAATGATATTAATGAAATTTAGAATAATATCAAGAAGGAGGGTCTTATAGAGGAAACTAAAATCGGGGAAAACATTATGATTGCGGATTATCATAACATTATCTCCAAGGAAAAGTCTTTCTAGAGATAGAGATCAAGAGCTCTTTGGCTCAAGGAAGGGGAAAAAAATACAAGATTTTTCCATACGATGGCTTTGAAACACAAATATATTAACATGATAACTAATCTCCAATCAAAAGGTAAAACTATTTGGAAGGAGGAAGATATCAGATCAGAAATGTTAAGATACTTCTCTGAGCTGCTAGCTAAGGATAATAATTTGAATAGACCTAATCAGGATGAAATTCTTACTGCCATACCTAAATTGGTTGATGAACCTTCTAAAAAAATGCTCCAAGCTATTCCTTCAAACAAGGAAATCAGAAATGTTGTCTTCTCTTTCGAAGGAGAAAAATATTTTGGCCCTGATGGCTTCCCTATGTTGTTCTTCCAGCAGTTCTAGGATATTATTAGTTAAGATGTTCAAGATGTTGTTAAAGAATTATTTGGTTCTAGATGTCTTCTCAAGGAATTAAATGCTACCTTCCTTGTTCTTATTCCTAAAAAACCAGGAGCTAATACTGTGGAAGAATTTAGACCTATCAGCCTGTGCAATTCTCTATACAAGATTATGTCTAAAGTTATTACCTCTAGACTGCTTCAGTTGCTCCCGAATATTATTTCCCCTCAGCAAAATGGCTTTGTTCTTGGGAGACAAATCCTTGATTCTATCATTGTGGCTCATGAGAATATCCATTCTCTGGAAAAGGAAAAAAAAAAATAGGGCTTCATGATGAAACTGGACCTATCTAAGGCTTACAACAGAGTCGATTGGCATTTTCTGTAGATGGTGATGTCTTCCTTTGGATTTAACAAGGATGTCATCAAAATTATTATGCAACTTGTAACTACTATTTCTTCCTCTCTGTCATTTTTAATGGGGGTTCCTCTACTTTTTTTAAACCTACCAGAGGGTTAAGACAAGGAGATCCTATCTCTCCTATCCTCTTTGCTATTCTTATTGAGTGCCTTGGGAGGTATATCCATAAGATGGTGGAAAAAGGGGAAATAAATAGTATTCAACCATCTTCAGCTAGACTCATTTTCTCTCATGAGAAATTTGTGGATGATACTCTGATCATGGGAGAGCTGACAATTAAAGAAGCCAGAAATCTAAAGAAAGGTTTATCTATCTCTACTGAGGCAGCTGGACAGCTTGTCAATTGGACTAAGAGTTCCATCTTCTTCATAAATACTCCTAAAGAAAGAAAAAAGAAAATGTCTACTATTATTGGTTATACTATTGGGAAAATTCCTTCATCTTACTTGGGATTACCCCTTTGTTCCAACCCTCCGAAAAGTTTCTAGCACACTTTAATAGACATATATAACAATAAATTTTCTAGTTGGAAAGGGGCACTTCTCAGCAATGTGGGAAAGCTCCAATTAATAAAATGTACCCTTCAGAACCTCCATGTTTATGAAATGAGCTTATTTAAAATTCCCCATAAAATTGCTAATGAAATTGAAAAAATTCAAAAAAGATTCCTCTGGTCTGGGGTTGAGGAAAAGAAAAGAATGAGCCTTGTATCTTGGGAAAAAGTTTGTACACCTAAAAAGCTAGGAGGTCTTGGGCTGCGGACTATTAAAAAACTTAATAAATCCCTACTGGATAAAAAAACTATGGAGGATTTATGGAGATCAAAAAGAGTGGAACTCTATCATTAAAAGTAAGTATCTCTTTCTTAATAATTCTTTGGAGGACTTTATAGGGGAAGATAACAACACTAATGGTTCCTTCATCTGGAATAGTATAAAATCTACCAAAGACTTGATTGTGAAAGGTAAAAGATGAAAGATGGGATATGGTTTTAGAATTGATTTTTGGGATCATGAATGGATCCATTATGTGCCTATGTCCACCAATCAAGACTGGAAGCAAATTATTGAAAGAAGCAAAGATTCTATTGGCACAAAAGTTACTGATTAATGGTAGGAAAACATCTGGAAGAATTTGGGAGAAATTGATGTTAGTCTCATCTCCCTCCAGCATGAGCTTCAAACCTGGTACATAAAAGATAACATTCAAGATTTTGTTTTGTGGAATCCTACTTCTGATGGAGACTATACTGTGGCCTCTGCTATTAATATTCTTTCTGATAGAGAGGAAAGGCCTCCTTTCTCTTTTGTCTGGTATAAAAATCTCATACCTAAAATCAATTTCTTCTATTGGATCCTAATTCAAAATAAACCGTTGACTCTTGATAACCTTTCTAGGAGGGGTATAAGCATTTTTAATAGATGTAGTCTTTGCTTTGAAAACAATGAATCTTGTGATCATATCATGCTCCACTGTCCTTTCACTCATAAAGTATGGGATATCATCTTTAGAAAATGGCATATCTGCTAGTGTTTTTCTTTTTTTTGGCAGGATTTTGTTACTCAATGGAGGTACCTGCCTCAAAAATTTATTGATAAAGACCTTTGGTTTCTTATCCCCCCTCATGTGTGCTGGAGAATCTAGAAAGAGTGCAACAATAGAATTTTTAGAGAAAAGTAGGCATCTCCTAAAGTGGTAGGAAACCAAATTTGTAGGGCGCTGGAAGAAAAATTCTCTTCCTTTAAAACTGAGTCTAATTTAGGTAAGAGGGAAAGTGACAAAAATGACAGTCATATCAATAAGAGATATTTGGCAATTTGGACTTCACCCCCTAAAGGTTGGGTTAAAGCTAACTTTGATGGGGCCGCGAAGGGAAACTTAGGAACTACTAGAGGAGGAGGCATAATAAGAGATCAGAATGGTAATTGTGTCAGTGTGATTGTTTCTCCTTTGGGCATTCAATCTAACCATAGGGAAGAAACTATGGCTGCTCTCAACATTTTTTTGTTGGAAGAGGAACTGGGCTATAAGAAAGTCTGATAGGAAGGAGACTCCTTAAATATTATTAATAATATTAGAGGAAAAAGTAAGGTATCATGGACTATTAAACATATAATTGCTAAGATAATTAATGTGGCCTCAAATTTTACCTCCTTTTATGTTTCTCATAGTTTTTAGGAAACTAACCAAGTGGTTGATTGTCTTTCCAACATTGGTGTAAAGAATGATGTCACATGCAAGTGGCATGGGAATGCAAAAATTAATAATGAGGTGGTATTATTACTCAACTATGACTAGGTTAATCACAAGGTAGGTTAGGTCATTCACATTAATCATTAATATTAATGATGATTTGATTAGGGGTACGATGACGGTGTTGAGAAAAGTGAAGGATCAAAATAATGACGATTTACTTAAGTCACAAGTTTTCTGGGACATCGTTAAGTACTCTATGATTATGAAAATATATATTCACTTTGAGCTGAGACCTGTATAAAATAGAATAGTGAGAGAGGCCAAACTACAGAGGAAGAAGATATGGGAGGAGATTTGAAGAGAGAAGAACCTATGGAGTGTAAATGGAGGGATGAAAAAGAGGTGTGGAGCAAGCTTAAGAAGGGTAAAGTTCACAGATATTTAAAGCGTCTCCATGGAAACAACAAGGAAGTGATGAAAGATTTTGTTAATGGCTGGGAGAACGAGACTATGAACATTTTGGGAAAATCTATCAAGCTCACTCTTGACCATCTTGCAAAAATTATGGGTCTTCCGTTAGAGGGGAAGCATTTTTTGAAAAACAAAAAAGAGGGCAACAAAGGTTATAAAAAATTCCCTAAGAGCATTCATGACCTGAAATATCATGGAGTACTTCACTTTGGATGATAGGTATTCTAAGGTTTACAATTACCATTTTGTTCTGGTTAACCATTTCCATCATAACATTAGGGTTTGCTATCCCTTCTATCTCTTAAGCTTTCTCAATCAGAGAATTAGTGACCATAGGAGTAAGTCTTCCCCTATTTTACATGAGGGATTAATTCTGTTGATTACAGACTATGTTAAGAATCATATCCCCAACCCCATTCCAAAAAGTGTTGTGAATGTTAAGAGGAAAAGTCTAGAGGTGTCTACGGGTAAGAGCTCTAGTAAGGAAAAAAATAAAAAAAATCCGTAGAGGCCCTATTGTTGCGGATATCTCTTTGTCAATTTATGATGACATCAAGGGAATGAAAATTGATGATGAAAAACATATTGAGTCATCTAAGGTTGAGGGTTTCACTGGGAAACTGGGAAAAAATGAGGATATGAAGACGAACACCAATGTATCTTTGGGTGGTAAAGATGATACTAAGGAGAACCAGAAGCTGGAGAAAAAAATATTGAATGAAATTAGTGAAGAATTTGAAAATATTATTGATACCCATATTGAAGACCATACTGTTAAAAATGATGGTGATGAGGAACAAAATTAGGATAATCAGGAATGTCAAAGGGAGTCGGGGGACATTGATATCCACAATGAAGACCACACTGTCAATAAGGATGGTGGGGAAGACCAGAGTCATGACCTTTAGGATTATCATAGGGAAATAGGGGATATGGTGGAAAAAAAGATTGACAAAGTTAACACAGAGAAAAATGAGGAGGATATTGTCCCTGATAAAGAAATAGACAAAGCTAAGAAAGATTACAATAAGAATGAGAATGTTGAGTACAGCCGTGATACTTCAAAAGGTGACCTTGAAGAAATGAATGTCCATAACATGAGGAGCCTTGAGGATGATCTCCATGAGAGAGAGGTCAATGTCAAAAGGGTGGCTACTATTTCCTTCCTTCAAATGGATAGAAGTGAAGTGGAGAACAACTATAAAATGGTTAAGTTGATTCTGGATGATATAAAGGAGATCAAAGATAATTATAAGAAGCTGGATGATTGGAATGCTCTGCTAGAGTAAATTGTTGACAAAATGCACAATGATGCTACCATGTACCAGCAGGGGAAAGATGTTTTTGATAAGGTTAACAGTATGGATATGAAGATCAGCACCATAGTGGACAATAAGCTCAAAAAAATTAATGACAAGGTTAACAACAACAAGGCTCTCATAAAAAAACTTATTATTGTTAGAAAAATGGGTATGAAAAACTCTCTAGATAATATAAAATCTTTATATACCCTTCTGGAAGGTAATGAAAATGACAAGGCAAGGCAGGAGGATGATAGCCCTCAGGAAATTCATATTTTGATCCCTGGCACTAGGACTCACTCCAGCACTAAAAAGAAAGCCGAAGTCCAGACCAAAGATATCAATAAGTTAAGGGAATTGATCCAGAGCATGGAGATACAAATGGTTGAAGTTCAGATGCTGGAGGATCAGATGGAAGTTGTTTAGCTTCAGTGCTGGAACGTTTTGGATTGCTGGAAGTTTTTTTCTATCTGTCTGCTGGAAGATTTTTGTAGTTTGCTATTTTGATGTTTTATAATTATATTTTCTATTAAATCTGGGGTTTATCCTTGTTTTGGTCTGTCATATGTGAAAATTCATTGTTACTTTCATCCTTTATTATCTATCATTTTGGTTCTATGTAAAGGGTTTTAGGGCCCCTTCAAAACCTATTGTTACCTTAATAAAAAACAAGACACTTGCAAATGGTAGCACCTTGGAGCACAGTAGATGAATGATTTATCATGTTAGAACTCAACCTAAGCCAAATAATTCAACTTAGATGTGTGAAGAGAAAGTACCAGGTGTTGGAAATACAATAATGGGAAAGCAAGATGTTGAGAGGAGGGGGGGTGAATCAGATCTTCAAATTTAAACACTTAAAACAAATTGATCCACATTCATACATATATGAATCTAATGTAATATCAAATAACATCCACACAATAAAATAAATAACTCATAACACAAGAAATTAGTAACCCAAAAACCCAAATAGGTGAAACTAGGGTGGGGATGACACCCACAAAATTCTTCACTACTGCAGCAATAAAGTGTGCAAGCTAGGGCTACAAAAGTTGATTACAAAATGAAATATACCCTATTAAAGGTCTACCTTGTTAAGAGCTAAATATCATTACAATCTACCTTGTGAAAGGATTTCAACTTACAATAAAGTAAGCACTCTGTTAGGAGATTTAGAAAGGCCTTCTAGAACCACTCTGTTAAGATATTTTCACCTGATACAATGATTAGAATGTTTCAAGTAATGATCCTTTGTTATGTACTCAGATGTTGATGACAGATCTCCTCTTTCTAGTACCTTCTATGATCTCACAATCTGATATAAATTTACTCTGTTATTCACTGTGCTGTCACTCTGCTTGATCTCTGCTTCTTAACAAAATAACCCTTTGTGCATTTCACTTTAAAATGCAGTCACCACTTCACTCCACACACTCTTACAAAATAGTGTTTAGAAGTAATCTTATATATCTATTCAAGTCTGATAACAAGATCTAGATCAACGATCAAGATCTAATACCCATACCTCCAAGGTATTACAATTAATGAGTACAACAGATCATGCATAGGATAAAACAATTAAATGCATAACTAACTTTGTAGGAAAATATTAAATGTGTACATAAGTCGGCCCAAAAAGCTTATACAAGTCAGCCTGAACACTTATCCTCAAAGTTTGAATCATTCTAGACATGTATACAAAAATGGTTCCGCTCAGCACTTAACACCTCTATCGCTTGGCACTAAGTATCCTACTCGGCTTGGCATGATACAACTCGGCAACTTGAATACTACTCAGCAATGTTGCTTGGCCTTGAATAGTTTTAGCTCGGCCATAGTTATAGCCAACTAAAACTACCTAAGTGAATGACTAAGTGTTGGTCACTAATCATCAACAGAACTTAGAGATTAACAATCTCCCCCTTTGATATTAGTGGCAAAAAGACACTTATCATTTCTTCATTTCATTCCATAAAAATGTTGCCTAAGTATACTAAGTACTCCCCCTAGGAATATACTCAGAATTATACATACAAAAAAAGTTTCATAGAATACATGTCTTCAAAATATACACAAGTGTACCTTTTTTGTACTGATTTATCATACTGTATCCTTACCAACTTCCTTACCCTTACCAACTTCCCCCTTGTTTTTGTCACTGATTTCAGGTGGGGTTAAGTTGTACTTATCCAAAAATTGTTTATGAAGTTGTAGAGTGGATGCAAATGTAGCGTCCCAACTTTCCTTGGCAACCTTCATAACTTCCAATTTTATCTCTAGCTCAACAGCTAGACTCACTAAACTTTCTGCAGTTGAGAGATTTGCATTTCTCTATGATAACTCTTTTGCAACTGAAATTTCCTTCTAAATTACCTCAAAGTGAGGAAACGGGCTTGTCTGAATAGTTATCATTTTGGCCCTAATTTCACCATCTTCAACCATAATCTCAACTATTCTTCATTGTGCATTGATCAACTTAGTAAAATGTAAAGAACCAGAAGTAGTATCCTTACCCAAAGTATTGCTAGTTGATCTCAAATCTAACTGTAGCTTCTCAACAACTTGTAGATTATCCTTTGTGAAAAATTCAACATCACATAGTTTCCTGTACAAAGAATAAACATTTGTTGTAACTTTCTCCAAAATGTCTACAAGAGTAGAAATTTCAACCTATTTTGTTGCAATCTCTTCTGAGATTTTCTCCAGAACTTTCCTCTCAAATCTCCTCTCGGACCATTGTAGAAGTTTTTCATTACAATTAATATCATCATCAATTACCTTCTGTACAATGTGAACTAACTGATCAATAATTGGAGCTTGAGGCATTTTATCTTCTAAGTCAAAATCCTTCACAAATATATCCTTGATGTCATGCAACACTTGCTTTTTCTTCTGTTCTATTTTCATCTCTTCCTGTCTCTTCTTCCTCTTAAGTAATTCTTGAAGAGTCCCTTTTTGTTCAAAAGATAATTCATTGGGATCCCATTGTGGAATCACAATTACCTCATCTAATGTGACATCAATAATTTGAGACTTCTTCAGAACTTTCCTTGTCTTCAAATCTAGTGAACTGATGCTCGGCTACATAATAATTTTTCCTGTGACAGTATCAATGTCCATTGCCTCTTTCAATTCTGTCAGGATTGTCTATGGATTAGGCATACTTCTAGTTTTAGGACCTATGGGAGTGGATGATGCAGAGTGTCGTAGATCAACCAACACATGCAGTGCCTCGTGTTCCTTAGGCTTGTCAACATTATCCTTCACCACTATACCACTATCTAAAACTATTTTGACAACCTCTAATATAGGTGGATTTTGTTAAGTTACTTCTTGTGCATCTATTTTCTATTTCTCTTCACCTATCTGATCATTGATCTCATCAATTTTCTCTTTAGATGTAGTGGTCTTTCCTCCTTCAGTCTCAGTTACCTTAATAGGCGAATCAATTTTTGTTCCACTCGGCATATCTTGTTCCTCAGCATTCAAATTGCTAGAATCATCAATTATGTAGTCCATTGGACTATCTATAGTCAGATCAACAAAATTTGTTGAGTCTAATGCATCTTTAGTCTTTTTAGTAGAAATTTGATCTTGAGTCATCTATGGCTCAGGGGTAATCTCAACTTCTTTTTCCTTTTGATCAGATGGACCTTCATCAGATTTCTTGTCTTTTGGAACTATTATTCCAAAGATTTCCTTCCAAGTCCTTGTACTCTATTGTACTAATCCTTCAATATCATTTTTCAAGACAGTATAACCTTTAAGCTTAGGAACAAACCTATTCTTATATTCTTCAATGAATTTTTCTCTCTATTTTGAAGTCAACTCAGGTATTACCTTGGCTAAAGTACCTTCCCTGATCTGCCTCTCTGTAGTAAGTGCAAATTCCCATTTGCTTGAAAGAAACTCATATATTTCATTTGGCACATGGTTTCCTATCTTTGTAGGAGTTAACTTAAAATTACTCATCATATCTAAGAGTGCTATGAATTTGAAAGTAGCTAACCCTGCTGAGTTTCTCAAATTGTCACATACCTCATCAATATTAGCTAGTTTCTTGAATTGTGTTGTAGGTATGTCACTGGGTTCATCAATCTCAGTCTTTTCATCATCACTATCTGTCCCCAATTTTAGTCTCCTCCTTGGTCTCTTTGTTGGTTTACTCAACTCAACCTTAGCAGCAATTTTAGCTTTCTTTCTAGACCTGCTTTCCCCAACCTTCTTCTTTCCATACAATTTTGTTTGTACTGTTGGAGAAGTAACAATAGATGCTCTCGTCCTTGGATGATTAGCTACAGGAGGTGTAACCTTAGGTTTATCTTTACTCGGCTTGGTTACTATGACAATTGATGGTTTCTTACCCTTAGCTTTCTCAGTGATCTCCTCAGATGCACTAACTTCCTTTTCTGTAGATATATCTTCTCCTTGTCAAGTGGATAGGCCTAGAGGTGCATCCTCAGGTTCCTCATCTCTTCCCAAACCAACCATTTTCTTTATATTTTTCACAATCTTCTTCCTTTTCCTCTCCATGGTTCCCTCCTTTAAACCTCTTGAAATTTTTACTTTAGCTTCATCAAAATTACCAAATCTTTCTGCCGTAGTATCAATTTCCTTGGCTAGGAGTGCAATGATGGTTGTTGATGCTTCATCAATGTTAATTTCATAGGTAAATGGTTCTAAACATGTTACCCTAGGTTTCATAGCCTGGATATATGTGTTATCCATATCAACTAGAAAACAAATCTCTTCATAGTGATTCTCCACTAGTGATCTAGGAATCCTAGTTCTTAATCTCATTCTCTTTTTAAATTCCACAAAATAGCTCCCCATTATGCTATTGAAATTACTTCGTAGTTTCTCAATACATTCACTTATTTGAACTATAATGGGTCTATCCTATTTCCAAACAATATCTCCTAATGTAGGAAAGGTATCCTGAATGTAGAAAAATATGCATACTAGTAAGGAACCAAACTTACATGATGATCTCTTAGCCTTTCTGATTGATGCTAGGTTCTCACCTAGTTGTGTTTGCTATAGCTTGGCAAGATCATATGTATGATTCTTTTTAACAATCTTCCATGCCTGGTCAATGGCTATACAAGGAACACTATGTAGTCAACTCGACTAATAGAACTTATGTGCGATTACTCTTAATCCAAAATCAAGTTCTAGGTCTTTAATTGTAGAGATAGTCATACCTCTATTGTTCCATATGGCTCCAGTGTTCAGTGTAATTTCCTCTTTATTGTTATCTCTCATTGTCCATTTTTTGTTCACTACAGGATATCCAGTCACTTGATAAATCATGTTTTTAGTTATCTTGACTAGTCCATTATCCAACCACATAAACATATCATGAACTCGGCTAAGAATAACCTTAATCCATTTGTCTTTGAAACCTTGTGGGAAATCTAGGGCACAAGTTAACCCTTTGTCTGCTAAATGTTTGAATTCTCCCTTCAGAACTCCATCAACACACAATTTGTTGTAGGATTTTCTCAGTTCACTATCACCTACTTCACCAATCTTAACCATGTAACAAGATCTTAAATCGTGGATCGTAAGTAACTTGGATGGAATGGATGAGAGAGCTATGGTCAAATCACTCTGAATTGCACTTTCAGGAACGGCTCAACAATTGAGAGGTGTGCATTCATCACTCTGTACAAACTAAATTTGCTCTTGTTCTCCCTCCATAATTTTAACTAGTGTGGAAGTGCTTGCAGCCATAATCTTGAAATTAGGGTTCAAAAAATGAAGAACAGAGTACCTCAGTAAGTAGCACTTCACACTATTCACCTTAAGATTGCTGACGGCATGCAAACAAAATCTTTGATGCTAACTTCATTAAGATCAATTCTGCAACTTTTTCAATCGCTCCGTAAATAGTGAAAATTGCAAGGTAAAAATGAAGAATAAACTATTCATCCTTTATAGATTTTGAAAGGTCAAGGTAGGTAAGAAATAAATGTTCTTCCCATTGAGTTAGTGCAAGATAGTTGTCCTCATCTTTATAACACAACTTGCATCCCACTTGGCTTACTAAACTCAGCCATCACAGAACTTACTTGGCCAACAAACTCAGCACACACTAAAGAACTTGGCCTTAGTGTCCACGACTGGTGCTCAGCACCTATAGTGCAATTGGCTCTTCTCAGAATTTTTGACTTTAAAATGTGTCCTGGTGCATCCTAACATATGAAAATATGGACTTTGGTACATTTCATGTTAGGAACTGATGTAAGATAAGAATTTTAGATGTAGTTCCTTACATACCTCTTTTGCTTAGTTGGAGAGGATGTGATCACCTAATCCATTAGATTGGGTGACTTCGGCTGCACTAGCTTCACTTCTGCATGGTTCAAACTTCTTAACCCATATCTAGTTCATCTGTGCTCTAATCTTCTCAGCAATAGGAGAAGGTACCCTAGTCTTACAATCTTTCCTTGTATGACCAATTTTTAGACAACTGTGTCAAACTAGATTTCCATTCATCCAACTCTTAGACTTTCCACTGAAATGTGTCCTTATGTAGTTTTTTGGAACATGTCCATACTCACCATAGTAATGAAAACTATGCCATGTGTTGTAGTCCCACTTGTAAGTATTGTATTTTCTTGGTGATTTCTCTTGTGCCTTTGATGTCCATTGTTGTTTACCTTTAGATCTGCAATCTTGTGCTCTATGACCATATTTCTGACAGTTATAGAAATTACCATTGATTCTAGGTGTGGAAGGTGCATTTATTGCCTTTGTCTTATAGTCACGTGCTTGATGTCCAAACGTATTATAGTTAAAGCAGTAAACATTAAAGTTAGTTTTAGGATTGGACTTACCATTCTTTCTTCGGAAAATGTTTGTTGTATGACCTGGTTTCCCACAGTGGTGGCAAATAGGTGTGTTGTTTCTTGGCTTTCCATACCTTCTTTCACTTGTCTTAGAAGATTCTCCTTCTTCAGTGGTTGTATGTTGTTCAGTGTGACCTAATCCAGAAGAATCTTTAGGTCTTCTTGATGATACTTCCACTAGTTGTTCAAAGTAGCTCAAAGCTACATTGGGATCATTCACTCTATTGTTAAGTTCTTTCTCAGATCTCAATTCATCTTTCAACTGACTATTCTTAGATCTAAGATTTACAATCTCCAAGTATTTCTTGTTGATCTCCTGATTCACAAGTAGCAGTTGATTTGCCATGTCAACTTGATTGACTGTCATTATTTGTACATCATGTGTTCTTTCATCAAGTATGATAGACATCATTATTTTTTATTCTTGTGCCATAGCCTTGTCATCTTCAGATTTCTTTTTCTGTTCAACAACTTCACACATTCTTATTGATTGGGCTTCTTGTTCCTTTTACAAATTTTTGACTTCTTCACACAGTGCACTATTCTTTTCCAGTAGTTCTGCTATTTCTGCATCACTCTCAGTAAAATATCCATTCTAAAATAGATTTGTGGTGTCCTCTTCCTGATAATGAGTGTCATTCATTTGTTTGGCCAAATCTTTCCTTGCTGTCAAGGACTTCTTTATTTCCCATCTTGTTGTCTCAAGCTGTTGTAGTGCTAGCTGAATATCAATCTTTTGATTCTCAATGACTTTACCCATCTTGTAGATCTCCATCTCAAGATTTGTATTCTCAAGCTAATTATGAATTTCTAGAGAACTAAGCTCTGATACCAATTTTTGGAAATACAATAATGGGAAAGCAAGATGCTAAGAGGGGGGGGGGGGTGAATCAGATCTTCAAATTTAAACACTTAAAAAAAAAAGATCCACATTCATACATATATGAATCTAATGTAATATCAAATAACATCCACACAATGAAATAAATAACTCATAACATAAGAACTTGGTAACCCAGAAACCCAAATAGGTAAAACTGGGGTGGGGATGACACCCACAAAATTCTTCACTACTGCAACAATAAAGTGTGCCTGTTAGGGCTACAAGAGTTGATTAAAAGATGCAATCTACCTTGTTAAAGGTCTACTCGGTTAAGAGCTAAAGATCATTACAATCTACCCTGTGAAAGGATTTCAACTTACAATAAAGTAAGCACTCTGTTAGGAGATTTAGAAAGGTCTGCTAGAACCAATTTGTTAAGAGATTTTCACCTGATACAATGATTAGAATGTTTCAAGTAATGATCCTTCATTATGCACTTAGATGCTGATGACAGATCTCCTCTTTCCAGTACCTTATATGATCTCACAATCTGATATAACTTTACTCTACTGTTCATTGTGTTGTCACTCTGCTTGATCTCTGCTTCTTAACAAAATAACCCTCTGTGCATTTCACTTTAAAATGCAGTCACCACTTCACTCCACACACTCTTACAAAATAGGGTTTAGAAGCAATCTTATATATCTATTCAAGTCTGATAGTGAGATCTAGATCAATGATCAAGACCTAATACCCATACCTCCAAGGTATTACAATTAATGATTATAATAGATCATGCATAGGATAAAACAATTAAATGCATAACTAACTCCGTAGGAAAATATTAAATGTGTACATAAGTCAGCCCAAACAACTTATACAAGTCAGCCTGAACACTTATCCTTGAAGTTTGAATCATTCCATACATTTATACAAAAACTATCCTGCTCGGCACTTAACACCTCTATCACTCGGCACTAAGTATCCTACTTGGCTCGGCATGATACAACTCAGCAACCTGAATACTGCTGGGCAATATTTCTTGGCCTTGAATAGTTTTAGCTTGGCCACAGTGATAGCCAACTAAAAATGCCTAAGTGAATGACTAAGTGTTGGTCACTAATCATCAACAAAACTTAGATATTAACACCAAGATATAGTACCACATGACTCTCCACACTAGCAACATATTTCTTCTTCCACTCCATATTAGTCTTCTGAGATTCAAGTACAACATTATTTCCATTTTTAGTATTTACAAAAGCACCACCAGATCTCCATGTATTAGCATAATGACTACTCTTACATCACTTGAAACAATTTACATTCCTTCTATCAGATCTCACTGACTAAATTTGAGATCTACATTGACTACCCTTGTGACCATAGTTGTGACAGGCATAGAGATTTCCAGGAAAGATATCATTCTCTGCACTCTTCTTATCTTGATTTGAAACTTGACTCTTACATTCATTTTCCTTATGACCAAACTTATGAAAATTAAATAATTTAACCTTTTGATCCTTTCTCATATTTAAATCAACTTCTTTATGAAAAAAATTCTTATAAATATAAAAACTATTAAAAGATAAGTACCTTTGAGTGTTTGGTTGTCTTACAAGAGGTCTTATTGTGGATGTATTCTGATTTCTGACCTTTCTTGTTACTTCAACCTTTTCCTCTTCTTTGATTTCCTTCTCTTTTCCTTTGTCCTTATTTGATAATTCATAGATAAACCCTAATCCTCCTTATCTTTATGAATTTTTTGCATGTCTAATAACTAATCCAGAATGATACTACTTTCACATAGTTTTTCTTCTTCTCTCAGTCTTTTTAATTCTATCTCAATATTCTCATATTTTTATGAACTCTTCTTGATAATCTCCTTGAAATTTTCTTTATATTTATTTCCATTCTTCCATTACAAATTCTATTTCTACTTTGACTATCCAAGAATTTTTTGGTTATACTTAATGTAACACACACAAATGAGAAGTTGGGGGTGGGGGGGGGGGGGGGGGGTGATTCAGATGTATCCAAAAACTGAATACCTTTAACCAAATTACAAACTTAATCTAAGATCCAAAACATAAAAAGGAATGTAGGAACATAACACACTAATCAATGCATAACACCAATATTTTTGACATGGAAACCGTGTTAGGGGAAAAAACCTGGTCGAGATCAAGCCCACAAGATGATTGTACTCTGTTAAAAGAACTATACCCTGTGAGGAGTATTACAAAGGGGAATGTACATACATTCACGAACAGTTCCTAGATCTTAATGCTCAAATACAACAAGAGCTTCAACCCAATGGAAAGATCATTACCTTACAACAATATTTGATCTCAAATCATAAAGGACATACTGTCCAAGCTCACAAAATGATAAACATCATCTCTGATATCCCAAAAAAGTTTTGATGAAGTACATAAATTCTTTTCCTTAATTGCAGATTCCACTCATACCTCTTCTCTCATACCACACACACTGACACTCTCCCCTGCAATAAAAAATGGTTACATATTTATATATATTACATAAATTTACCTCAGTTAGGTTAGCTAGGGACCTAACTACAAGATATTAATTCAATACAACTCAATACAGAATGTGATCCATTGAATACTAGCTAAGACATGTCAATTGTCCATAACAACATCCTCGAACATGCTCCAGATCCATAAATCACGCCAAGATCCTTTGCAACACCGTACGCCACCAAGTTGAAAAGATCAATTATGAACATCCACATGCAATATGAAAATATTCAATTTTGATCACATAATCCAATGCAATCTAGAAACATGAATAGGAGATGATCAAGAAACATCAACAAGAAACCTGAAATAGCACTTTCTTTATAAATCATACTCATCTCTACACTATTCATCAGTAACACTAAAACAAGAACCATTTTCATAAAAGAAAAATAGAAAATCATGAACCACTTGATTTGAGGATACACATCCATGTCCTGAACTCACCACTAGGTTAGCAACTAAGAATATTGGATAACCAATCCACATCGATCGAATAACTGAAATATTGTCACTTCCTAAACAACCAAAATACCACTATCTTATAAATCCTTCATAGCTCACTCAAATCCTCATGTGAACCTCTTCCACTTTAACAAGATTAAGTAGAGACATACCTCAACACATTTCTAGCTTCACAACATCTGATAGTTAATATAGAATATGTATCATAGAAATCATCTTACTAAAAATCTGAGGGACACTATCACCAACGGTAGGAATATGTTGGCATCAACGACAAAACATTAATGCCAACACATATATGCACAATCTGAACAATATCTCAAAAATATCATCCTTTGGTATTTATGGCAACATATGATGTGAAAAATTAAATCAATGCACAAATAAATAATATCAACAATATCTATAATATGACATACTTGTTTTACTATCTCTCCCCCATAGTCTCATACTTGTTTTTCATATGAATATCTCTCCCCCTATGACATCAATAAAAAAGGCACATGTATGCACTAAGTCATAGAGGCCAAAAATCTAAACAAATAAATCTCAACCACTACCCCCCTAAGGAGTAGCCACCAAAAAATTCAATCCATAGTAATGATAATATGTAAGAACACTGGACTGATGCATCTTAATATATCTCTATCTTTGATCAAGAGTGGAAATCACCCTAAGCTTATCTTAGAGATACTCAAAAGTATCCTTTGGCAAGGGCTTTGTGAAAATATATGTATTCTACTCTTTTGTAGATACATACTCCAATCTTACTTCCTTCTCATTGACCTTATCTCTCAATAAATAATATTTAATAGAAATATGCTTTGTATTTTAATGAAACAAAGGGTTCTTTACAATATTGATAGCACTTAAATTATCACAATGAATAGTAATAGGCTCATCAAGAGTCACTTTGACATGTTTCAACATTTTCTTCATCCATATTACTTGTGTACAATTAATAGAAGAAATAACATATTTGGCTTCAATAGTAGATTGTGATATACAATTTTGTTTCTTACTTTCCCATGCAAGTAGTGTTTTATCCAAAAAGAATGCTCGACTACTTGTTCTCTTTCTTTCATCCACATTACCTACCCAATCCACATCATTAAATGTACTCAATGTACAATCATCATCCTCTAAATACCATAAACCATAATCAAATATCCTTTTTAAGCATCTGAATATCCTCTTAACAACATGTGATTCCTTCAGATATTCTTGAAATCTAGCAATAATGCAAACAACATTCATAATATTTGGTCTAGTTTGTGTCAAGTATAGTAACCCACCAATCATATATATATATATATATATATATATATATATATATATATATATATATATATCGTTTTTGATTCAAATTAGGCATATCATCATTTTTTGTCAATTTTCAACCATTAATCACGGGAGTACCAACACATTTTATAAAATCCATACC
The DNA here is from genome assembly GCA_018584345.1 of Thuja plicata. NCBI lineage: Eukaryota > Viridiplantae > Streptophyta > Pinopsida > Cupressales > Cupressaceae > Thuja > Thuja plicata. Next base: position 3,185,132 of record MU225234.1, on the reverse strand, counting down.
AAATTTATTTAAAAATTCTTTCACATACTTGGACCGAGATAAAAAAAATAAAAAAATATTGGAAGTAATGGAATGGTGTACTAAGAGGGGAGGGGTGAATCAATACCCTCAAAATTTTTATCAATTAACCTTTATCCTTTTATGTAATCAATTGTATTACCATTCATATCTGCTAATATATCTTTATGTATGTAACATTAATTCATAATTCAATAAGCATGTAAAACATTTATAGAAGCATTCATGAAATTTATAGACACATGACACAAGATTTGGTAATGCAGAAAACCCTTGTTAGAAGGTAAAAACTGCGGTGGGGATGAAACCTACAAAGCTTCACTATCTACAGAATGTAAGGGGTTGGTCAACGCTTACAATTTGATCACTTCTGATGATCTACCCTGCTAGGAGTATTATGTGGAGACTGGTTAAGGTCTACTCTATTAAGATCTTTAGCAACCCTATTTAGTGTGCACTCGGTTAAGATATTTACATAAGGATTGTAAAATCTACCTTTCTTGAAATGATTTCTTGTATTTTCTACACTTGTTAGATTGTAGACAAAAATATTCAGTGACCTGAGTGTATGCAATCTATCACTGTTGATTATAGATCCATTAAAGATTACAAGTATAATGTATCACCTAATGTAATTGATTAATACCTCTATTGCTCGGTAACCTTGAATCTGGTTCTTGATAACCTAATTCATCTTTTATTGTTCTTGTTTGAAACTCTTAGTCTAATCCATAGATGTGCTTCTTGGTTACTATCATCCTCACATCCTATTTGAAATGAATAATTACACATCTATTTATAAAATAGATTTACCTATTTTAGTATCACATATTACAAAGATAACTCTATGATCTAAGGTTTACAACTTGACCTTGATCTCCTAGTTTGCATGTTTTCAATCAGTTAGACTGATTAAAACATTTAAAATTACAATGCTTGTCCCTTAAGAAATGGTTTTAAATCAAATCAATATGCTAAATATAAAACATAATTGTTTTATCTTACGTGGAAGTTAGATCCACATTTCTCAGGATTTAACAGACTTTCAGTGTTCGATGCTTGGGTTTCTCTATTAAGAGTCTGTCGGTGTTCCTTTATTGAACTTTCTATCGAGTTCCCTTTCTCTGTTGGGTTTGTCTTCTTTTATGCTCTATCAGTTTACACTTCAACACTTCCGGGTTGAACAATGTAAACTGTGTTGGGTTTCTCTTATGATCTATCTTGTCGGGTTTCGTTTGAACTTAGCACCTTCAGTGACCTTTGCTATACGTACTTTTGGTTTGTACTGAAAGAATTTATTTTGGTGTAGGTGTAACCGATGGTTCATAAATTGTTTTCCCTTTGCATATACTAATGGAAAATTATTGTCTTCAATCTCCCCCTTTGACATTACTATAAAAATCTAGTATGTGCAAAATACTAAACTATGTAGTATGTACACCATGTTTTTTACCTTGTCATTTATGACTCCCCGTATGTATATGTTGGTATACTATATGTATATACATCTACTCTTTCCTTTATACTTCCTTTTCATCTTATCTTAAACATATCATTTTCCCCTTTGTATTATATCATTCTTCCCCTTTTTACTACTGTACATATCATTCTCCCCTAACGTACATATCATTTTCCCCCTTTTTTGATAGTAAGGGAAAAGGTGTATACTTACAACTTATCAAAAATATGGGAATAGGAAATCTTCATGTCTTCCATAAGTTTCTCCCATTTCTCCTTTAGGTGTTCAAAATCCATTTTCTCTTGTGTGATTCGGGCATGCATATCATAGATGTTGTCTACTACACACATCTCTAGGGTGGCAATTAACTCTCTTTCAGAAGTCGTGTTGTTGTAGAAGTGTAAGATTCGGTAGCATTAGAGCTTATAGCTCAGTAACCTCATCTCTAAACTTGGTTTCTGCCTCTATAATTTCTTGTCTCAACCTTTCAGATTTCATAATCTTTTCCAAATGCATCTTGATTGCATTTTCATATGTGGTTAGAATTTGTACACTTGTGTTTAGATTAGAATCTATATGTACAATCTTATCACTAGTTTCCTTCATGATTTTCTGTAAAGTACACAACTTTTTTATTAAGGTAATAGCTTGATAAATTATTGGATTTACTTCATCTACAAGTTCTGAGAGCTTTACCTTATTGAATTCCACTTCTTGGCTGATCTTTTATGTCATTTTATATTGGAATTTATGTTCTTCTCATTCTTCAATCACTTTTTCTACATCCACATTCTGAGATGTGATGGCCTCGGTTAGAAAGGAAAGTTGATCAAGGATGGGGTCATTTTGATCAAAATCTATGTCAGGAACTATTTGCATCAATATATCCCTTGTAATTTCTAACACTAGGGATTTTTTCTTCTCTTTCCTTAGCTTTTCTTGCATAGCTTTCCTTTGACATATTTCTCCATACTTTTTGAGAGATCCAAAATCCAATGTAGAAGGGTCACATTTTGGTATCTCAATGATTTCATCAAGTGTTACCCGTAGATTTTTTTAATTGGTCTTCTTCTTCTTCTTGGCTGCTGAGTGGGAAGCACTTGAATGTACTACCAAAGAAAGATCATTTTCTTTGCCAGATGTGCTAGATGAAGGATTTTGTGTTGATGTGTCTTTTGCCTACTGCTCGGTAGCTTCTTGATAGTTGGTTGTGGATGTCTCCACATCAACCTTCAATGTATTTGCAACATCTCCTTCTATATTCTTAGGAGTATCATCTTGTTTCTTCTCTTCTTCACCTTTTTCTTTATGCCCTTCACATGTTTCTTATTGTGCTCCATCAGTTGTATCTTTCTATTCATCAGTTGTATCTTTTTGTTTATCAGTACCCTTATCATCAGGCATGCTTAAATCATGTTGAGGTGAGTTTTCCTTTTGTGACATTATGTTAATAGCTTGTATTAACAGTGGCATTTGGCCTAGTATATTCACCTGTGCAGTATCTGTAGTTGTGTCCTGTTTGTCAGTTTTGGCTTGGACAATAGTGACATCTTCATCTTTTTGTACCTCATCTGTAGGATCTCCTCTAGTAATATAAATGATAGTATTATCCGGCCATGTTTCATCTACAGTTTCCATATCCTTGTTACCTACTTTTTTCAATGCTGCTTCACTTACATCCTCATCATTAGTTATATTAATGTGCTTTGGGCTCGGTTTAGCCTGATCTTCAACATTGAGTGGCTTGTCGGTAAGAGCTTCTTGTGGCTCGGGGCTTGAATCCCTATTAGATACATTATTATCTTTCTTCATTTATCCTCACTTGTTCTATCAAGTTCAAATAGATGTCCCTTGAGCACCTCGTAGGCTCTTATCTTTAGGGAGAACCTGTTGGAATGTTTCTCCATCTTTTCTTGAATTTCTTCCATCTCAGATTCAGGTGGCATGACTGAAAATAGGGCTCTTTCCCTTATTTTTTTCTCTTCTTTTAGAGAATAATTCCACCTAGCTGAAAATATATCCATAAGTTCTTTAGGCATTATTTTATCAAATTGTATAGATGCATATTTGAATACACACGTCATTGTGATAATTGCCTCTTCTATCTTATTTTGATCCTCGGGATCCAATGTTATCTATTTCTAATCTTGGTGTATATGATTGAACCTGACTTGATAATTGATGCACATACATCATAAATGGTGGTAGGGAACTTATTCTCAATAGGTTGTTTATCCTGTTCGGTGTCGTCTAAATCCTCTTTTGTTCTGATTAGCCTTCTTCTTTTTGTTGGGCCCTTTTTCCCTATTTGAGGCTTTCTTTTATAGGTCCTTACTTGATATTTCTTGATCGGTGAAGGAATTACATCCTTTACTATCTGACTTCTAGTCCTAGATGCAACAGTAGTTATAGGCTTCTTTGGGTTTGGTGCATCGGACTCTATGGATTATGAGTTTCTCACCTTTTCAGCTTCACCGATGTGTGACTCACCCTCAATTTCTTCAGTATATTTTGTTTCCTCTTCATTCACCTATAGCTTTTTCTTCAAAGTATTAACCATTTTATCTTTCTTCCTACCAATATTTTTCACAACTAAGCTATTTTTTATCCTTTCCTTAGCTTCTTCATAAGTTCCAAACTTAGGTTGTGATTTATCCAATGGTTCATTTATTGATGCTTCAATGGCATTGGTTTCTTGATCTATGTTAACCTCATAGTCAAGTGGTTTCATCCATGCTATCCTTAGTACAACTAGCTTGATATAGGTGTAATCAGTGTCCATCATAAAAAAAAAAAATCGGTCTTGTACTTTTCTACTAGTTGTTCTGGTATCCTCATCCTCTTTTGCATTCTTTCTTTGAATCCAAAAAAGTATTCATTCATGACTGATTCAAAGTTATCTCTTTTTGATTTGATGAACTCACGAATCTCTGTGGTCACTGGTCAGGTAGTGTCTCATTTTACATTGCCTATAAATGGGAAGGATTCTTGAAAATAGAAAAATATGCACATAATGAGTGAACCAAACTTATATGAGTTAGACTTTACAGTCTTGATTGTCTTCATGTTCTCATCCAATTGCCTTAGTAGAAGTTCTGATAGATCTAACTGCAGTCCCTTGTTGACAATTTTTTATGTTGTATCCACTGCTCCTGATGCAATATTGTTCATCCTACTAGCCTAAAAGAACTTGTATCCTAAGACACATGCTCAAAAATTCATTTCATCATCATTGATGGTGGATACCTTTAATCCTCTTCTATCCCATAATGCTCATGTTTTGTTTTCAATGTCATATTTAGGAGGCTACTTTAGTGCCTTTATCCATTATGGGATAACTGGTAACAACATGTATAACATCCCTGGTTATCGATTTTGGCTCACCCAACCATATCTTTCGGTCATGTACTCTTCTTAGTACTACCCGAATCCATTCGGTCTTGAATTCCTTCGAGAATAATAGGGAATGTGTGATTCCTTTCACTTCAATTTTATTATGTTCTTCTTTGATTGTTCCATCATTGTTGCAAAGATTTTGTAAGCTTTCTCAACTTCCAGGTCTCTTATTTCTGCAATCTTGCAATGTATATACGCTCTGACCTCTTCAACGACTAAAACCCTATCTGGTATATTGGATAATGCACTAGTGTTGTTAATTTGTGAAGCAACCTCAGGAAAGATCTTGTAATGAGGTTCTTCAAAAGTGGTATTCTTGATTAGATTGACCTTTATCTTCTTTTCGTTCTTGATCTTGAAGGTTCTTGAAGTAGTTTCCATCATTTTACAATTTAGGACTTTTTCCCGTAAACAAAAATAGAGTTCTTGGTGAATTCTATTACTTTCTTCAACCTTCTGTGACTTCTGGGAATATTTTTAAGTGTTGTGAATAGGGTTTAATTCTCTCTATAATCTGGTCACTTTATGCTCTAGTTTCTCTCTGCTTCTTTGCTCAAATTTCTTTGTGAATAATGAGCTCTTCCATCGACTCTTTATAGACTTTTTCCCTAAGTCATGTCATAAATTCTCACCCACTTCTCAGTGTTTGAAGATGGAGTCATTGGGTATTATACACACTTCATTCTTAGTGATATTGCAATGCGTGGGCTAGGTGTCAAATCATTTTAATGATTATCGATGGATCTTGGTATATAGCAAAGACAACATTGTCTTTTTACATGGTTACCGATGGAGCTTAGTTTACACTAGTGACTTAGCATTATTATGTTAACCGATGATGCTCGGTAAGTATAGGGAACTTAGCTTTGTATGTACATTAATGATTTATGGAAAGCATTGACTGATGAGATTGAATTCACATAATCATAACAAGTAATATCATAGTGCATCTTTAATCATGCTAGTTTGGCATTTAATCAATGTATAATGGAACTGATGCAAAATATAACTTGGTACAATGCAGTTCAATACTTACTTATTCTACTTAGGTGGGGGTAGTGATGTCACCATATCCATTAGATAGGGTGTCACCATTTGCATTTCTCGGTCCAGCTTCATCAGTGTTTTTTACTTTCCTCCACATTTTGTTTCTCATCTTCCTAATATCTTCAATGGTGTTTCCATTGGAAAAGGTGCTTGTCTCTGTCACTTGGTATCTGTAGTCCTTCCTTAGATGACCAACTTTATAATAGTGTAGACATGCCATTCTAGGGTTAGTCCAGCTCCTAGACTTTCTCATCCATTGTCGCCTGCATTTTGCAGCAGTTTGCCCATGTATTGTGATCCCAAGCATATGAGTTACTCACTCTATCTGGTTGATAAGTATTTTCATTTTATTTAGGCTTCCGTGCTTTCCTTCTCTTCTTCCTACATTCAAGAGATGTGTGCCCATGCAATTTGCAAGTATGACATTATTTGTCCACATAGGTTTCCTTCTTTGGTTGTTTAACCTCAAATTTACATTCATATGCTTTATGTCCTTTCTTGTTACATTTATAAAAAATTCCTATGAATGAAGGTATGGATTTAGGAATAGCTTTTATTTTTCTCCTGCAAATATTTTATGTGTGGCCTAGTTTTCCACAGTGATTGCATGACTGCCTTCTTGGTCTTGGATTTGCATAGACATTCTTTGGATTAGCTTGGTATGGTGTTTCTTAATTTTTAGTATAACCTAGTCCGGTATTTTTTTTACTCTTCTTTGTCCATCCATAAAATCATCCATCCTTTTGGTGCTTTCAGTAGCTCTCTTGATCATTTTATTATGTTGTTGAATTCTCACTTCATGATTTCTCTTTCCATTGTCTTCTCTTAGTTCACTGATAGCTTCTATTCTTTCAATGAGTTTTTTCTTCATTTTATTTTCCTCCTGACTCGTAAGAATAATCTGATTGGTGATCTCATGATGATTTTCTATAATTCTTTTTATTTCTGACTCTTTTTCTTGTACCTTTTTAGTAATCTTCCTTCTGTCATCAATAGCTAGTGTTCTTTCTTTCTCATCTTTTATAGCATTGTTCATGACATCAATCATTCTTACAATATGTGTCTCTTGACCAATTTTTCATGCCCAAACTAGGGCAAAACACACACAATTATTTTTTTTTAAAACACATAAGTACGTATAACTAGCAACAGTTGAGTTGGAAAGGTGATAGCAAGGTAGAGTTAACCTGTGAGTTACAAGATATATACGCAAACTGAATTAGGGTCATGCCACAAGTAGATGCAGAATTGGAGTATCAACTTGTTCCATGGGTTAGATGAATTCTTAACTCAGGTTGATCTAACTCTGATTCCATGTTTAGAATCATGATGGTAGTTAGTTGTTATGAACATATGTTTAATTAGGTTGACCTAATGCTTACTTAACTCTTAACCTATTTTAAAACTTAATCTGTTCAAATCTAGTTTCAGTTTTCCTCCAACCTTAACTACTAGTTCAAAACCTAGTTAAATTAATATTCTACTCCTTTTAACAACATACATGAAACATTTATCAATTGACATGCTTAAAATTGAATAACAATTTCACTATACCAAACAACTATTATTTAAAATCTAAAAGCTGAAATCAAATCTGATTTCCTAACCTACCAACATCAGTAATAAAATTATTCCCCTTTGATGAAAATACATGCATTCCTAATTATCAATCCGTTCGCAAAAAAACTTTAAACTAACCTTTGATAAGACGATTAGATTATCCTCTAATACAAAATTTAAATTAACTTTTAATTGAAATCGAGCATAACCCCTAACCGCTTGAACACAAGAGTAACATAATCCCTTTTTTTGTGATAATAAAATTTAAATTACCATTAACTATACATTTGAATAAATTGAGTAAATCAATTTCTCTAATAGACTAATCAAAATTTTAGGACAAAATATCTATTAAATTAATTCATAAATCTCACAATTTTAAAATAAACTAAACAACTAATGTTAAGGATCTATTTAAAATAATTAATTATTATATTAATAAGTTGTTCCAATACCAATTAAAATTAAATCATGTTAATAAATTCATCCATCTTTCAAAACACTAAAGTTATTAACCTAATGATTTATGCTACATCGTTGAATTAGTTTGTGTATAAAATGCTACCAAATTAAGAATTAAAAACAATATAGAAATAGGACTAATTATCTAATTTAAACTATCCACTAAGTAGCTATAATTCTAATCTATCTAAAAAATAATCTCTTAACCTACCTAAATACTAACTTATTAATCTATCATTTCCCACCACAAAGTTCAAAATGCAAAGGGGGATCGAATTCCTATGGGAAAGTTCAGGTTGACAAGACTTGTTTTTTTTGGGGGGGGCACAATATATCCTACTTCAGCCTTTTACAAGGGATTTTGCATGGCAATTACAAGACATCCAAAGGTGGTGTGGGCTACAAGGTAGGGAGGATGATGTGTTTTCTATGGCCGACCAACCTATCTCCATCCTTCCAAAGAAGAATTCACATGGAAGGGAGAGAGGGTTGACTTGGGTAAAGGACATGTCAAAAATTAGAAGGATGTGGACAGCAAGGGAGGTGGTGCCAGAACCAAGTAGTGCAGCCCTTTAAACAAAATGATTTACTTTTCAGACTTTATACAATCCAATGTCCAAGCAAAGAGGTAAAGAGGTAAAGGTGGGGCCCACGGAAAAGGGTAAAGCAAGGTAAGTTTTGTTTAGATTTTAGGATTAATTACATGTTTATGTTAGTGGGATTAGGGCCCAAATTTAATTAGGGAGAGAGCACATTGGAAAAGGAATATTCTCTGTGGTAAGGAGAATATTTCTTTTCCCATACAAATTCTAGAGAGTATTTTTGCTCCAAATCTGGAAAGTGTCATGGGCTTTGTTTGTTTTTTGCTCTTCCATTTTGATTTACTTGGTTCAATTTTTGTAATAGATCATAGTATGTATTAGGATTGATTTATTTGAGAAATATTCTAAGAGGACTAATAACATTATTTGATTTTAATATTATCATACTAACTAATTTGATTTGTTATTGTTAGTAAGGTTATTTCTTCTTCTCAAGAGTTAAGATTGAAATAGAGATTTTTAATGAAGAAAGTTGAATCTATGGAGATGGAATAGAGACTTTCAAAGGGAGAAATGGGGTGTTCCAATAACTTGAAGAATTACATTTATATACATTATGGAGGTTTCAACATTCACAATTTCTCAAGATTTTTAGGAAAGGAAACTATTATATTGTCTTTCTTTTTCAATATTGGGTATCCCTCTAACATGTATGGTTAACTCCTTTTCTTTTAAGAAATAAAATGAAATATGCATGAACTAAAGATTCCATCATTTACATTATGGTAATCTTACAATCTATATTTACACATCTTTAAAATGATAAATCTATACAATACATGGATGGTATGCAACATTTCTTCCTTTAATGAATCATTACATAAAGAAGGAGATATCTTCACATCTAGCTTGAAAAGCTTCAAAAATGAACATTAAAATAATAGAAGGAATGAATTTTAATAAAAATGAGTGACTATGCAACATTGAAGTTGCTTAGACACAACTACCCCCAAATAGGGATTTCTTTCAAGCTTCTTTCACCATCATCATGACTTCAAAAATCTGCAAATTTTATGAGGGAAACCATGGGAAGCTTACCTCCTAACGAAGGTCTCAAGGAGACCACCCCCGAGCTTGGAGAACCAAAGATAAAAAGTATTTTACATCCAAATTCTTACAAACATTTTATATGCACAAAACAACAATAAACTCCCAACCAAGGTTTCACAAATGAGTTTTCCAAACACATTGAAGTAGGGTGAAGGTGGGATTTTCCAAGGAGGAGAATTCCATTGCAATTTTCAAATCTCTCAACAAGAGTTTTTCTCTATGCCTCTCCAAGGCTACATTGACATTGCTTCCATATACACATTTGGTCATTTCTATACCAAAAATAATATTTTTAACATGGCTTCATGGAGCCCATACTCTATTAAATTATCCATCTTCTCCAAGAGAAGAGACTCTCACTACAATGAAGAGCCCAACTAACCCCTTCACCCAAGGCTACTTCTTCCCATCCCAAAGGGTGAGTAATGCCTTAACTCCCATGAACAACACTCCCAATCCAAAAGAACAAGAATTGATACAAAAATCCAAATACATTCCCAACCCAACACATGATAATAAAATTTACATACAACAACACTATACGAGATTACATACATGAACACAATACAAGATTTCATATTCATAAAATAATAACATCCAAATCTTCTTGCAACAAAACAAGCACTTCACGGAAAAGGAGACCAACCTTCCAAATGTGTTATGGAAAAATGAAACTTGAGAAGAGCCCAAATTCTTATCCTTCCTCTATCCAAACCTTAATTGTCTCTAAAATTAGAGAGTGGGTGAGCACCCACTAAGTCTCCCAAAACCCTCTAAAAAGACCCTCAAAAGTGTACTCAAGACCTAGCAATAATGAGACATGACATCTAGCCTTTTTTCTCCCCTCTTAATTATGAGTTTAGTAAGGAGTGTGGGACAAGTTAGATGCATGTGGCCATCTCCATTTTCGCCACTTTTGAAAAGTAGGCATTTTAGAGATTCATAATGGTGACCTAGGTTTCTCCTATAGGTAAAAACTAGCCCTAACCCAAGGTACCCCCTTAGGGTTAACTAATTTTGGTCAAAAATACACTCTACAGTCACTTTTAACCCATCCAAGGTACCCCTAAAGTTCAAATCTGAGTTCCAACTTGATGTGATCCCTACAAGCCATCTATATGCAAGTGGGGTTAATATATTATCATAAACGTTAGGTGATTCTTTTTCAAGCCCTAATTGACATGTCACCATCCACATGGACAACACAAGTGTCAAGTGGCACCAAACAAAATATACATCACATTCACAATGACATGTCCAAACAAAAATATGAATTTTAAACTATTAACACACATTTAGATTACGTTTACAACAAAGATCACATTACAACAAGGTTTCAACCCCTTATTGGATTAAAACTTGGCTTACTCAATTCACATGTGTTTAGCCCAGATTCTTTGAATAATTCCATGGTTCCCTTTCTTGCACACTAAACTTCGAGCATCAGTAGTCCAAGATGATAAAATCACATGTAATATACATTTTCAATTCATAATTAGTGACATTAATCAATAAGAAGAATTAAGTCCCTAATTGAAATTTTTATACAAAAATGTTTAAAATGTGAAAATTCCTTAATCACCATGACATAACATCCATGAAATAGTCAAGTCTAATCATGATCTGATCTCCTAATTAATCCACTTGTCTAAACATATATAATCAAAATCAACCACCTATTCTAGGTCTAATCCATATAAAAATGTAATCCACATAATATAATCATGATCATAACATAATATCTTGAGTCTCTGCTAAGATAATGAAAAAGTGTATCAATGTATCAAAATGTAAAGTCTCAAAGTGTGATCGAGCAGCAAGGTAGGACGGATCAGTGTGAGGCCTCACATCCTCCACCACTAGGCATGAACTTCCTCCTGGAGTTCATCAAAAAGATATGGGTAGTGAGATCTCATCTACATTGCGCCCTCCCATGAAGCTGTGACCTCATCATAACAATCCCACTGGACCCTAACCTGGTCTAGCTCTCAGCCTCGGAGTGCAAGTGTCTGTCGGGCTATAATACAAATAGGCTCCAATGCTATCTTTTCATCCAACTCTGCCTGTAAGGCATCCTAATCTATAACTTGAGACTCATCATAAATATATTTCCATAGCATAGATACATGAAACACATCATGGATGTGTGACAAGCTAGGTGGCAAGGATAAATGGTAGAAAACTGGTCCTATCCTCTCCAATATCTCAAAAGTTTCAACAAAGCAAGGTGCTAACTTAGAACCCTTTCCGAAATGGATTGGACTCTTATTGGGGTGCACTCTCCAGAATACTCTATCTCCAACCATATACTCATGATCAACCCTCTTCGCATATACATACTTCTTCTGTCAATCCTAAGCCTCCCTAAGGAGCTGTCTAATCAAGACAACCTACTACTCCATATCCTTGACCAATTGAGGTCCAATAGATACTCTATGCTTGATCCTATCCCAACTCAGTGGTGTCCTGCATGGTCTACCGTACAAGGCCTGATATGGTGGCATAACTATAGAAGAATGATGCCCATTATTATAGGCAAACTAGACCAGATGTAGGTATCCCTCCCACTTGACCTAATGGTCCACCACATACATTTTTAGCATGTCCTCCAATACCTGGTTAACCCTCTTAGTCTGGCCATCTGTCTGAGGGTGATATGTTGTACTAAAATTGAGCCTAGTGTCCAACATTGCCTGTAACTCTCTCCAAAAGGCTGATGTGAACAATGAGTCTCTATCAGAGATGATCTTATGGGGAATACCATGAAGTCTGACAATATCCTAAAAAAATACCTCAGCTACGTCTCGTGCTATGAATGTAGTACACATGGGTGAGAAGTGGGCAACCTTGGTCAACGCATTTACTATCACCAAGATAGCATCATGGCAGTGAGAAGACATAGAGAGACCAAGAATGAAGTCCATAGATATAGTATCCCACTTCCACTCGACAATCTCATGTGGCTGTAGGAGCCCACCTGGATGACTATGCTCTGCCTTCACTCTCTTGCACTCTAGACATCTAGCAACTATGTTGGCAATCTGCAATCTCATGCCCGGCCAATGATACAACTGCCTCAGATCGACATGCAACTTCTTAACTCCCAGATGAGCTACATAAGGTGCTCTGTGAGCCTCAAGCACAATAAAATCTCACAAGTCACCTGTAGAAGGTACATAGATGCATCTCCTATGATGTAGAAGTCCATCAGACTCCAAATAATACTCTGCAAATCTCCCTTCAAGGGGTCTCTGAGAATGGATAAACTGATAAACCTCCACATATAATCCATCCTCTGGAAAATGATGCAAAATGCGGTCCCTCAAATTAGTACTAAAAGTCATAGAAGAGAGCTCATGTCGCCTCCTACTCAAGGCATCTATAACTACATTCTCTTTCCCCTTGATGTAATGAACATAAAAATCATACTCACACAAAAACTCCATTCATCTCCTCTACCTAGCATTAATATTGGGCTGTATAAAGACATACTATAAGCTCTGGTGATCTAAATGAAGCTTAAATCGGTGACCTAGAAGGAAATGTCACCATCTCACTAAGGCATGAACCACTTCTGCAAGTTCTAGGTCATGAGTAGGATAATTAAGCTCGCTAGTATTTATCTTCCAAGACTCGAAAGCTATAGGACAACCCTCCTGCATAAGAACTACTCCTAAACCATCTAATGAAGCATCAATACATACAACAAAATCTATTAAAGGATCTGGCACTGCTAAAATTGGTGCACTAGTGAGGGCTCTCTTGAGCTCCCAAAAATCTCTCTCACACTTCTCTATCCATTCATACTTCTTCCCCTTTCTTTGAAGGGAGGTGATGGGATGAGCTACTCTACAAAATCTTGCCATGAAGCATCTGTAATATCCTGCTAAGCCTATAAAAATTCTGACCTTAGTGACACTGGTGGGTGCTGGCCAATCCATAATAGCTCTAATCTTCAATGGGTCTACAAAGATCCCATCACCAGATATAAAATGACCAAGATAATGCACCTTGGGTCTAAAGAAGGAACACTTTGACAAGCTGCCATATAACTGATTCTCTCTTAAATGTTGTAGAACCTGTCTTATATGCTCCTCATGCTCCTCCTCATTAGGAGAATATATCATAATATCATCAAGGAACACTACCACAAATTTATCCAAAAATGTATGAAATACTCTATTCATGAGGCCCATGAACACAAATGGAGCAGTCATGAGGCCAAATGGCATAATTGTGAACTCATAGTGACCATACCTTATGCAAAAAGTAGTCTTGTGGATATCACTTTCCACAATTCATAACTGATAGTACCTCAACTTCACATCTATCTTCAAGAATACTCGGGCACCTTGTAACTGATCAAACAAATCATTGATCCTGGGAAGTGGGTATCAGTTCTTAATTGTTACTTTATTCAACTGCTGATAATAAATACACAACCTAAGTGATCCATCCTTCTTCTTCACAAAAATCACAGGTGCACCCCAAGGAGATACACTAGGTCAGACATGCCCTTTCTCCAAGAGCTCTTCTAACTAAATCTTGAGCTCATTGAGCTCATGTGTGGTCATCCTGTAAGGTGCTCTAAATACTGGCTCAGCTCCAGGTACAAGATCTATGTGAAAATCAACTACCCTAGGTGGAGGCATACCAAGTAGCTTGGTAGAAAATACATCTACAAACTCCTAAAGAATAGGATAATCCTTGAGTGAAGGATCCCCTCCTGAATCCTCCTCTCTATCACTAATTGTGATGGAAAATAACGGACATCCCTTCCGCACACATTGCCTAAGCTACATAGCGGAAATAATGCGAAGGGGTATGGGTCTTTGCACCCCAAATATCATCATAGAATTATCATGATCATCAACACACTCAACCCTCTTCTGACGATAATCAACCTTGGTGCTATGGGAACATAGCTAATCCATGCCAAGGAATACATCATAAGAACCTAGAGGGGTAATGTGGAGATCAGTCATCATGATTAAGTCTCCAATCTAAATCTGACAACTGCGAACTAAGGAACTAACAAATACTCTAGCTCTTGAAGCTAACTCAACCTCCCAACTGACATCCTATCTAACTACCACTAGCCTGCAACACTCCACTACATAGGGAGATATAAAGGATTATGTGGCTCCTAAATCAAACAAGATATAAACACTGATACCCTGAATCATACCTGTAGCCTCAATGACCGTGGCCTGGTACTCAGCCTGGCAATTATCAACTGCTGCAAAAACTCTATGGGATCTACCCATGTCTCCAACTGTAAGCTCTGAGGTAGCCCCTCTCTAACCACTGGGTGACTGTCCTTATGGGCACTCTCTTGCTAAATGACCCATACCACCGCAAGTATAACATGGCCTTCAGGTCTAGATCTGCACTACCTGTGTCCTAGGTTGTTGTGACCCTCTGGTCCTACTAGAACCACTGTATCCACCCCTAGAGGACTGTTGATTCCTCCCTGACTGTGTCTAAGGGGTCTGTGTCCTATGATCCTATCTAGGGCCTTAAGACTACCATTTTTTGGGCTTAGAGCCTTGATAACCCTATGAATGCCTCTATCTAGAATCCTGTTGAGATCTCTTCTGCTGAGACTGTTGACCCTTAAAGGATCTTGCTAAGTGATTTTGTTTCCCTTTCCAAGGGGATCTCTGCTGCCCTGCCTGCTGGGAAGAGGGGTTTTGGTGCTGGGACCGATCCCAAGAATACTATCTAGTACAGATATCCTTGGCTACAAGTGTCATCTCAACTGCCCCTCTGAATGTGGTAGTGAATGGTAGGCATATTATGCTCTGAAGAGACATATTAAGCCCCTTAATGAAATGGTGAATACACAGTTTCTCATCCTTCATGTAATCAACATATGGAAGGAGCTTGAGAAACTAACTTTTATACTGGTTCATTGTGAGGCCTCTCTGCTAGAGATCATGGAACTCCTCTATCTGTCTCTGTCTGAAATGCTCAGAGAGATATCTCTCATGGAAACGGGCCACAAAAGTCTCCCAAGTGAGTGTGTCAATACTCACTCCACCTATGGACACCTCCTTCTCCCACCAAGTGGAAGCCTTCTTCCATAGGAGATGGACTGCAATTCATGCCTTTAGATTACTCCCATAAGGGCTCAATCCAAAACATCACTATAAACTTTGTAACGAGGCCTTTGCTACTGACCCATCAGTGGATCCCAAAAATAAGGGTCGCTGGAGTCATAATAACTCTCAGATCTCATCTTCAACATCTCTAGGGGGTCTCTCCCTGGCATGTATCTCATTCTCACATGGTATTACAACCTGATGAACTGACTCACCCTCCTGATCATCATGACCCTCAACAGACCTGGGTGGAAGACTTGTACTCCTCTCTCTGCTAACTACTCTACAATTCTCTGAAATATGTGCTTCCTCTTCAGGAATCTACTACTAAACTATGGGTGGTAGTCTATGTTGAATCACCCCAATCAGATTTTGGAAAATATCCATAATATCCTGGTTAGGGTTCTGAGGTGGTGGATCCTCTTGTCCTGCCTCCGCACAAGGAGCCCTACGACCTCTACCTTGTTGGTTAGCTCTAGTGACCACAAGCATCCTATACAATGATTTAAGTTTTGAATGAGTTGAAACATAATGGGTTAGGTTCTTAGTGTTGAAACACTGGCTCTGATACCAAAATGTCATGCCCAAACTAGGGCAAAACACACACAAATTTATTTATTTATTTTTAAATGCATAAGTACGTATAACTAGCAATGGTTGAGGTGGAAAGGTGATAGCAAGGTAGAGTTAATATTCGAGTTACAAGATATATATGCAGACTAAATTAGGGTCATGCCATAAGAAAATGCAAAATTAAGGCATCAACTTGTTCCACAGGTTAGATGAATGCTTAGCTCAGGTTGATCTAACTCTGATTCCATGTTTAGAATCATGATGGTAGTTAGTTGTTATGAACATATGTTGAATTAGGTTGACCTAATACTTAACTCTTAACCTAGTTTACAACTTAATCCATTCAAATCTAGTTCCAGTTTTCCTCCAACCTTAACTACTATCTCAAAACCTAGTTAAATTAATATTCTACTCCTTTTAACAACATACGTGAAACATTTATCAATTGACATGCTTAAAATTGAATAACAATTTCACTATATACTAAACAACTATTAATTAAAATCTAAAAGCTGAAATCAAATCTGATTTTCTAACCTACCAACATCAGTAATAAAATTATTCCCCTTTGATGAAAACACATGCATTCCTAATAATCAATCCCTTCACAAAACAACTTTAAACTAACCTTTGATAAGATGATTAGATTATCTTCTAATACAAAATTTAAATTAACTTTTAATTGAAATCGAGCATAACCCCTAACCCCTTGAACACAAGAGTAACATAATCTATTTTTTTTGTGATAATAAAATTTAAACTAACATTAACTATACATTTGAATAAATTGAGTAAATCCATTTCTCTAATAGACTAATCAAAACTTTAGGCTAAAATCTCTATTAAATTAATTCAAAAATTTCACAATTTTAAAATAACCTAAACAACTAATGTTAAGGATCTATTTAAAATGATTAATTATTATATTAATAAGTTGTTCCAATACAAATTAAAATTAAATCATGTTAATAAATCTATCCATCTTTCAAAACACTAAAGTTATTAACCTAATGATTTATGCTACATCATTGAATTAGTTTATGTGTATAAAATGCTACCAAATTAAGAATTAAAAACAATATAGAAATAGGCATAATTATCTAATTTAAACTATCTACTAACTACCTATAATTCTAATCTATCTAAAAAATAATCTCTTAACCTAACTAACTACTAACTTATTAATCTATCATTTTCCACCACAAAGTTCAAAATGCAGAGGGGGATCGAATTCCTATGGGAAAGAGCAGCTTGACAAGACTTGTTTTGGGCAAGGGGGGCACCATATATCCTACTTCATCCTTTAACAAGGGATTTCACATGGCAATTACAAGACATCCAAAGGTGGTGCGGGCTACAAGGTAGGGAGGATGATGTGTTATCTATGGCCCACCAACCTATCCCCATCCTTCCCAAGAAGAATTCGCATGGAAGGGAGAGAGTTGACTTGGGTAAAGGACATGTCAGAATTTACAAGGATGTGGACAGAAAAGGAGGTGGTGCCAGAACCAAGTAGTGCAACCATTTAAATAAAATGATTTACTTTTCAAACTTTACACAGTCTAAAGTCCAAGAAAAGAGGTAAGGAGGTAAAGGTGGGGCCCATGGAAAAGGGTAAAGCAAGGTAAGTTTAATTTATTTTTTAGGATTAATTGCATGGTTATGTTAGTGAGATTAGGGCACGAATTTAATTGTGGAGAGAGCACATTGGGAAAGGAATATTCTATATGGTAAGGAGAATATTTTCTTTCCCATAAAAATTTCAGAGAGCATTTTTGCTCCAAATCTAGAAAGTGTCATGGGCTTTGTTTGTTTTAAGTTCTTCCATTTTGATTTACTTGGTTCAATTTTTGTAAAAGATCATAGTATGCATTAGGATTTTTTTTTTTGAGAAATATACTAAGATGACTAATAACATTAGTTGATTTTAATATTATCATACTAACTAATTTGATTTGTTATTGTTAGTAAGGTTATTTCTTCTTCTCAAGAGTTGAGATTGAAATTGAGATTTTTAATGAAGAAAGTTGAATCTATAGAGATGGAATAGAGACTTTCAAAGGGAGAAATGGGGTGTTCCAATAACTTGAAGACTTACATTTACATACATTATGGAGGTTTCAAGATTCACAATTCCTCAATATTTTTAGGAAATGAAACTATTATATTGTCTTTCTCTTTCAATACTAGGTATCCCTCTAACATGTATGGTTAACTTATTTTATTTTAAGAAATAGAATGCAGTATGCATGAACTAAACATTTCATCATTTACATTATGGTAATCTTACAATCTACATTTACACATCTTCAAGATGATAACTCTATACAATACATGGATGGTATGCAACATTTCTTCCTTTAATAAATCATTACATAAAGAAGGAGATCTCTTCACAACTAGCTTGAAAAGATTCAAAAATGAGAATTACAATAATAAAAAGAATGAATTTCAATACAAATGAGTGACTATGCAATATTGAAGTTGCTTACACACAACTACCCCCAAATAGGGATTTTTTTCAAGCTTCTTTCACCATCATCATGACTTCAAAAACCTGCAAATTTCATGTGGGAAACCATGGGAAGATCACCTCCCAACCAAGGTCTCAAGGAGACCACCCCTAAGCTTGGAGAACCAAGGCTAAACCAAATTTTACATCCAAATTCTCACAAATATCTTATATGTACAAAACAACAATAAACTCTCGACCAAGGTTTCACAAATGAGTTTTTCAAACCCATTGAAGTAGGGTGAGGGTGAGCTTTTCTAAGGAGGAGAATGCCATTTCAATTTCCAAATCTCTCAAGAAGATTTTTTCTCCATGCCTCTCCAAGGCTACATTGACATTCCTTCCATATACACATTTGGTCATTTCTATACCAAAAATAATATTTACAACATGGCTTCATGAAGCCCATACTCCATTAAATTATCCCTCTTCTCTAAGAGAAGAGAATCTCACTACAATGGAGAGCCCAAATAACCCCTTCACCCAAGGCCACTTCTTCCCTTCCCAAAGGGTGAGTGATTCCTTAACTCCCATGAACAACACTCCCAATCCAAAAGAACAAGAATTGATACAAAAATCTAAATGCATTCCCAACCCAACACATGACAACAAAATTTACATACAAAAACACTATGCAAGATTACATACATGAACACTATACAAGATTTCATATTTATAAAACAATAACATCCAAATATTCTTACAAAAAAATAAGCACTTCATGGCAAAGGAGACCAACCTTCCAAATGTGTTATGGAAAAATGAAACTTGAGAAGAGCCCAAATTCTTATCCTTCCTCTATTCAAATCCTAATTGTCTCTAAAATTAGAGAGTGGGTGAACACACACTAAATCTCCCAAAAGCCTCTAAAAAGACCCCCAAAAGTGTACTCAAGACCTAGCAATAATGAGACATGACATCTAGCCTTTTGTCTCCCCTCTTAATTGTGAGTTTAGTAAGGAGTGTGGGACAAGTTAGATGCATGTGGCCATCTCTATTTTTGCCACTTTTTAAAAGTAGGCAATTTGGAAAGTCATAATGGTGACCTACGTTTCTCCCATAGGTAAAAACTATCCCTAACCCAAGGTACCCCCTTAGGGTTAACTAATTTTGGTCAAAAATACACTCTAAGGTCACTTTTAACCCGTCCAAGGTACTCCTAAAGTTCAAATCTAAGTTCCAACTTGATGTGATCCTTACAAGCCATTTATATGCAAGTGGGATTAATATAATATCATAAAGGTTAGGTGATTCTTTCCCAAGCCCTAATTGACATGTCACCATCCACATGGACAACACAAGTGTCAAGTGGCACCAAACAAAATACACATCACATTCACAATGACATGTCCAAAAAACAACATGAATTTTAAACTATTAACACACATTCAGATTATATTTACAACAAAGATCACATTACAATGAGGTTTCAACCCCTTATTAGATTAAACATTGGCTTACTCAATTCACATGTGTTTAGCCCTGATTCTCTGAATAATTCCACGGTTCCCTTTCCTGCACACTAAAATTCGAGCATCAGTAGTCCAAGATGATAAAATCACATGTAATATACATTTTTAATTCATAATTAGCAACATTAATCAATAAGAAAAATTAAGTCCCTAATTGAAATTTTCATACAGAAATTTTTAAAACATAAAAATTCCTTAATCTCCATGACATAACATCCATGAAATAGTCAAGTCTAATCATGATCCAATCTCCTCATTAATCCACTTGATTAAACATATATAATCAAAATCAACCACCTATTCTAGGTCTAATCCATATAAAAATGTAATCCACTCAATAGAATCATCATCATAACATAATATCTCGAGTCTCTGCATGGATAATCAAAAAGTGTTTTATCACGACTAATAATAATTCTCACTAACCAAAGCAAGAGTTTTATCACGACCAAAATGTCCAACCAATCCTCCGCTATGCTTCTCCTTGATGAGATTCTCCCTCATAGAACTTCACAGAATGCACAACTGACTCCCTCTAAATAGCATATCATCCTGAATGATGAAATCTAGCCACTTCGTTCTGTCTAGAGTAACAGGTTCTTTACAAGCTTTCCAAACTTCACCAAAATCAGGATCCTCTGGATACAAATTCTTGAGTTCATTGAACCCAACCACCTCAATCTGCATCTCTGTAAGCAATAGTTTCCTTCTGCTAAGCACATCTACAACCCTGTTAGACTTTCCACTCTTGTGTTTCAAAACAAATGTGTAACTCTGCAAAAATTCAACCCATTTCAAATGTCTTTGATTCAACTTTCCTTGACTATTCAAATATTGCAAAGCTTGATGATCAGTATACAAAACAAACTCCTTAGGAAGYAGATAATGTCTCCACTTCTTTAATGCCTGAACTATAGCATAAAATTCTTGATCATAAATAGAATATTTTCTCTTGGCATCATTTAACTTCTCACTGAAATATGCAACAGGTTTACCTTCTTGGCTCATAACAGCTCCTATTGCAATACCACTAGCATCACAATCTACTTAAAACACCTTATTAAAATCTGGGAGTGCTAAAACAGGTTGTTCTGTAACTTTTTGTTTCAACAATTGAAAACTCTTTTCTGCCCCATTAGTCCACTTAAACTCT
>MU225234.1:3125361-3139006 GCA_018584345.1 Thuja plicata | reverse complement strand
TGTGGCAATTTCAAAGATCTCAAATCCAATGCACTGTAGATGTGTTATCATTTTATTTTTCCAATCCAAATAATTCTCTCCATCGAACTTAGGGCTTTCTTTTCTGAAGTAAGACATCTTGATCTACCTTAAGCTATTAGGCTTCTTCTCCAAGGCACTTGGCTCTAATACCAATTGTTAGAATACTTCAAGGATAACTGAGAAGGGGGGGTAAATCATTTATTAGAAACTTTATCTTTATCTTATAATTATTAATCCAGATTGATGCAAAGTAAATGCACATTCAGATAACACATTACACAACCTCACTGTCCAAGTGGTGAAGGCTACAACCTTCTAGTTATTTGATACACACTGTATCAACAAGGTGAACTTCTATTTGTGACACTGCTTGTCTGATCAGTTCCTTTTGTACACCGATGCTTTAACCTCTTGTATAGAACTATAACAATCTTATCTTTATTCTGAAAGCTTCAACTTCAATAACTATATTATCAACATATGATAAATATAGCTCTGCTGCTTTAACACTCTGCTCTGCTTTCCTTATCTCTAGCTTTCGCAACTCTTCTTATCACAAATGACCTTCTATAGGTACATACAACAAGTATGAGATCATGGGACCTGTAAGATAACTCTTCATAACATCCTTGTCAGCTCTATTAAGCACACAAGCATAATTACAACCACGCAAGTATAAACTGAATAGACGCGTCGCTTCACTAAGTCAACTTCACCAAATTAACCATAACTTTGCAATCTTCTTGAAATACATTTGGCACCTTTAGATTAATATCAAAAACTCATAACTCATCATGAATATACACACACATATATACACACGCATATCCTGAAGATAGGTGCAACTCAATAAACACGTTACATACATTGGCCTTAAACCGTTATTCCTCTAGAAGTGTAACCATCAATAACATAATTAGATATCTTTACTGAAACATCATATCTGGGTCTGTGTGTATGAACATAGCATAATAAACATGTCAACAACATGTATCTATCCACGCAAGTCTTCATGTCATCATATGGATAAGTACATACAGAAGTACTATTGTGTATTATATGTTGTCATCAATGACAAACATACAATCAATCAACTGTTCAGAATCAAATCTCCAACAGGTTGTTCACATCACATGACTGGTGATAAGGACAAATTTGAAACATTATATCAATGCAAAGGTGGATATGTTAAATTTGGTAATGACACACCTTGTAGAGTCAAAGGGAAAGGATCAATTCAATTTACTAATAATATTAGTTGTGATGATGTATACTGGGTTGATGATCTTAAGTATAACTTGTTGAGTATTTCACAGCTAAACACTTCTATTTATAGAGTTGAGTTCCATCATAAGAAAGAAAAGATCTATGATACAAATGGAGAATTAGTTGGAGGCGGTGAGAAAACAAAAGGTAACTTTTTATCTAGATTTAGCTGAAGAGACATGTTTGTTTCCACAATACAATGATGTTTGGCTATGGCATAAGAGGCTATGTCATGTTAACTTTGATAACTTGGTAAGTATAAGTAAATTGAAAAAATTAGAGGGCTACCTAAGTTAAAGTAACCTGAGAATGTAATGTGTAAGCAATGTCAGCTGGGAAAGATGACTATATCTAGTTTTAAAAGCAAAACTCATACTTCTGAGAATATTTTGGAATTAGTTCATACTGACCTTTGTGGACCTATTGGTGAGAAAAGCTACTGTGGAGACAAATATTTTATTCTATTTGTAGATGACTACTCTAGTATGATGATTTTTATGTTTCTAAAAGAAAAATCTGGTGCATTTCAGTTATTTAAGTGGTACTTGGTAAAAGTTGAAAAGGAAATAGGTAAGAGCCTAAAATGTCTGAGATCTGACAAAGGAGGAGAGTTTATTTCTAATGAGTTTAAGATGTTCTGCAATGATTGAGGGATAAAAAGATAGATGTCAGCACCTAGGATGCCACCATAGAATGGTATAGCTGAAAGGAGAAATCGATCTATCATGGATTGTGCCAGAACATTAATGATGGAGAAAAATATTGCACAGAAATATTAGAGAGAAGCTGTAAGCATAGCTATTTATACCCTGAATAGAGTATAAGTCAAGAAAGTTAAATATTCTACACCTTATGAGCTATGGTATTGATATGCACCTACTGTAATTTATTTCAAATTCTTTTGGAGAAAATGTTTTATATTGAAGGATAACAGAAATGGTAAAATTGATGCTAAAGGAGAAGAAGGCATATTTATTGGATGTTCTACTAAAATTATGACATAGAAATGTTTAAATTCTAACACTAACAAAATTGTGGAAAGTGCAAATGTTAGAATTGATCAATATGAAGAAAGAAATGAAGCTATAAGCATGATTGAGCCTGAAAGTTACAAATCGTTCACATATCCTGAAGAAGAGGATTCTAATGAAACTGAAAAATGAAGTTGTTGAGCAATAGTCTGCACCTGTCGAGACACATAACGACATTTTCAGGCAACGGGAAGTGACTTCTGAGCTAGCTAATGGAGATACTGAGTCACAATTTTACCCTAAACTGAACTTAAACGATCAAAATGAAGCTGAAAAAGAGCCTACTTTGGAAAAATATGTAAGAAGGCACAATAAACCTCATCAAATCATAGGAGAAAAGGATTCTGCAGTCATAACAAGAGGAAAATTAAGAGAAGACACATGTTTGTTGTGTGATTTCAAGCCTAAGACAATAAAGATGCTTTGGACAATGAAGACTGGAGTCAAGCCATGAATGAAGAGATAGACCAGATTGAAAAGAACAAGACATGGACACTAGTACCTAGACCTAAAAACAAAAATGTAATTGGTACTAAGTGGGTATTCAGAAACAAGATGAATGAACATGGAGAGGTCACAAGGAATAAAACAAGACTGGTATGCAAGAGTTATGCACAAGAGGAAGGAATTGACTATGGAGAGACATTCGCCCCAGTTGCAAGATTGGAGGGTGCGAGAACTTTAATTTCATATGTAGCCTACAAAGGATTTAAATTCTATCAAATGGATGTGAAGCCTAAATTTCTAAATGGGTGATGCAAAGTGGGCAACTGGAAGCCTGCAAAGGTCTCACAATAGGGTAAGATACCCTAGGTTGTTTTTTTAGAGATGATCACAACACTTTACACTTATCACAAATGTAATAGAAGGACTGATTCAAGGTTCTCAAAAACCCAAAACCCCAAGGGTAACCTAAACACTAGGTTTACCAATCCTCCAATACTAACTATCTAGGTTGGTCTCATAAGCCAAGTGACCCTTATTCACAAGAATACCCCCAAAGTGACATGTAGGACTAGGGGTGACCTATGCTTTTAGGTATGGTCTATTTAGGTACCTAATTATTAGTTCCAATGGTTTGTTCACTTAAAGACAACTCATACACCATGGCTGCTTCACAAACCTATGTTTTTGCTTCTACCCTTTTCCAGAGGGAATTTTGATCTTATCTGAGATTTCTCCACACAACTAAAAGAACTAATTAGGTTTTCAGATACCCATTATGACCAAAGACTTTGGATTAAATCCTTGGAACTTGGAATTGAAAAGAAGGCAAAATGGTGAACAAATTTGCTCTACCAATTAGCCCTAATTAGGCCTACAATTACACTACAAGTACCCTTTAGATACATCCAATGCCCAAATTGACTATTGGACCATGTGAGGGGATTCATAAGTTTCTTCTCCTCTGACCTAGAGCCTCTGATCAATCCCAAGACAAAAGATATGATTGTTGTCCTAAATCAGGATAGGTGCATACATGTGCATATACACCTAGGGAATCATTTTTTTCCCACTTCCTTGCAACTTGAGAATCCTATCTTGCAGAATGTTGAAAATAATCCTAAGAAAAATCTTTCCACCAAGGGGCATTAGATTCACATTGTGGAAAGTGGAGATACACCTAATTCTTCTCGAAACCCTGAATTAGGGCCTACAATTCAGGCAGTGGGTTTGAAAAATCTATAACTTCCAAACTATAATTGCTCAAGGCATGAAACCAAAATAAAAAGGAAGAAGAATCAAACCCCTATCCCCCTATGTCAGATTCACATGCTTCTCTAGCTGAACCTATCCGTACACAATGACTATCTGCTTCAAAATGCAAGAAAAATGGTTATATTTTATTGATTTCAAAATAGTAAGTACATCATTAGCCTACCACCCACCTAAAAGGGATATTTTAGGCACTCCCAATAGTTACAAACCAAGTTTGAAGCAACTTGACCGTTTGGGAGTCTAATTTCAAAAAGTTGTTAATCTTGCTCAAAAGTTGCTTGACAAGTTTTGAGCAACTTTTACATTTTATGCACTTTTGCAAATCTAGTGACCAAATTTGGTCAAGATGTTATTGATATGATCCCTAGTGGATCCAAACCCTAAAAAATAAAAAACAACCTATCTCTAGGGCTTGGGTTCATAAGTGACTCATAGTGACCCAAGGGCTTATATTGTGCCAATCTTGGTACTATGGTCTTACATGGTGACCCAATGACTAACCCTAGAGTGTTTGTATTTGTAAAGGCCTCTTAGGACCTTGAATGAACCCCTAGGGTCCATAGGAGCATGTGGTTTAGTTTGGGTGCTCCTGCACCATACTCCCCATGAGATGTGACCTCAAGTTTCCACTTGAGGATAGTTGAGTAATAGTGGTGCCATGTTGTTTGATCTGGTCTTCAGTCAGCTAGGTAGCATCTATGGAAGGAAGACCTTTCCATTTAAATAAGTACTACATGTATTTTTTCTTTCTTTTCTAGTTCAAGACTTTGGTGTCCAAAATGGAGTCCAATTCCACTGGCTTGCTTGGTTGGAGATTGGTGACATAGTCTTCATCATTCAAACCTATCTAGTTTCTTTGATCATTTGGTTGATCTATTGTGCCCTTATAGGGAGTTAGGTCTGCAACATTGAATATTGGAGAAATTTGCAAAGTTGGAGGAAGAGAGATCTCATATGCATTCTCACCCATTGTGTTAAGGATATTGTATGGTCCAAATTTTTTCATGTGAAGTTTGGAATATCTACCCTTAGGGAGTCTCTCTTTCCTCAAGAATGCCCATAATTTGTCTACAACTTTGAAGTGGATTTCCCTTCTTATTTTGTCTGCATGTTCCTTGTATTTCAAAGTTAATTTTTGGAGTGTTTCTTTAGCTTCATGCTGCACCTTTGTTATAAGTTCTGCCAGTTCTTGTCCTTGAGCTCTGATTCTAAAATTAGATGGAAGTTCTACTAGATCCAATGGTCCTTTGGGGTGAAGGCCATATACTACTTAGAAGGGGGTCTTGCCTGTTGACCTATTCATATAATCATTGAAAGCAAACTCTACTTGGGGCAAGATTACATCCCAACTCTGTGCATAATGTTTGGTTAGGCATCGTAGGAGATTGCCTAAGGATCTATTTACTACCTTAGTCTATCCATCCATTTGTGGATGATAGGCAGAGCTGTAGGTTAGGTTAGTGCCAAGTTTCTTGAAGAGTGTCCTCCAAAAATAGCCTTGAAACTTCACATCACTGTCAGATACAATTGTTTGAGGAGAACCATGGATCCTAACTACCTCTTTAAAGAAAATATGTGCAATATGGGAAGCATCATTGGTGCTTTTACACGGTACAAAATGGACCATTTTACTGAGCCTATCCACTATCACAAAAACACTATGAAACCCTTGTTTTGTTCTAGGAAACCCCATGACAAAATCCATTGAGATTGATTCCCAAGGCCTACAGGGAATCGGTAGAGGTTGATATAACCCCTGATTTGTTGACACACCTTTTGCTTGCTGACAAATGGTGCAATTTTCAATAAACTTCTTGACATCATTGTTCATCCTTGGCCAAAAGTAGCTTCTTTTCACCATGTCTGCAGTCTTGTTGATGCCAAAGTGTCCTCCTAGTCCACCACAATGCTTCTCCCTTATTATATTTTCCACCATTGAGCATTTGGGAATGTAGAGTTGAGCTCCTTTGAATAGGAGTCCATTCTGAATCAGGTATTCAAAAAAATCAGTATGGTATCTTCCAACCATCTCTGTACAAACTTGAAAGATCTCTGCAAAATCAGGGTCATCATGGTATAGATGTTAAAGGGACTCAATTCCCACACTTTGGAGTTGGACCTCTTCAACCAGACCCACTCTTCTACTAAGTGCATCAACAACTTTGTTTGTTACACCCTTCTTGTGTTTGATGTTGAAGGTGTAGGCCTGCAACTGCTCTACCCATTTGAGATGTCTGACAGAGAGTTTCTCTTATGAATTGAGGAAGCTCAATGCATGATTTTCAGTGTATACTAAAAAATTCTTTAGAGTTAGGTAGTGCCTCCATTTCTTGAGGGCTTAGACCATGGAATAGAGTTCCAAGTCATAGGTAGAGTACTTCCTTTTAGCCTCATTTAGTGTCTCTGAGAAGAAGGCGACTGGTTTTCCTTCTTGGCTTAGGACTGCACCTATTTCCAAGTTACTTGCATTTGTCTCCACTATGAAGACCTTGTTGAAGTAAGGGAGAGTCAAGATAGGATACTAAGGGACTCTATTCTTCAAATATTGAAATGCATCATTGGCTTCTTTTGTCCAAGCAAACTTGTTCTTTCTACCTCCTTTAATGGTGTCAAGTATTGGTGAACACACATGACTGAAGTTTTTAATAAACTTCCTATAGAAGGTGGCCAATCCATGGAAGCTTCTGACATCTCCTTGATTCTTGGGTGGAGGCCAATTAACTATGGCTACAACTTTCTCTGGATCCATTTTGAGAGTGCCTTGGGAGATGATAAAACCTAAGAAGATGAGTTCCTTTTTCATAAACATGCATTTTTCCAAGTTGATCACCAACTTGTGCTGATGAAGCCTTCTTAGGACCTGTTCCACATGATTAAGATGTTCTTCATTGCTATGGTTGAATATCAATATGTCATCAAGATAAATAACAACAAATTTACCAATGAAATCAATGAATATCTCATTCATAAGCCTCATAAAAGTACTAGGGGCATTGCTTAGCCCAAAATGAATTACTAACCATTCAATAAAACCTTCGATAGTTTTGAATGTTGTCTTCCATTCATCTCCTAGTTTGATCCTTATCTGATGGTATCCAGACTTTATGTCTATCTTAGTGAAATAGAAAGAACCTCCTAGTTGATCCAGCAGGTCCTCAATTCTTGGCATGGGGAATCTATATCTTATAGTGATCTTGTTTAGGGCCCTGTTGTCAGTGCACAATCTCCATTTTCCATCCTTTTTGAGGGCCAAAACTAAAGGGACAACACATGGAATGAGACTCTTTTTGATGAGTCCCTTGTCTAGCAATTCATTCACTTGCTTTTCTATCTCAGCATTCTACACTGGAGTCATCTTGTATGGGGCTTTGTTGGGAAAGGAGGAGCCAGGGATTAAGTCAATTTGGTGACTAATATCTCTCAAGGGAGGGAGGGTTGTGGGCAGATCACTGACAGTGAAAAAAATATACTTTTTAAGAAAATCCTTGGCTTCATTTGGTATAGGATCATTCTTATCAGATCTGACATTATCCTTAGGTTTGGATATTAAAACATATGCTTCAGTTTCAGACTCACTCAACACTTTAAGCATTTATTTTCCTCCCATGGTTATGACAGTAGACTCTTTCTCTGTCTTAATGTCAGGAAGGGGCTTCATAGTGAATGTTTTCCCATCTCTAATGATGGCGTAGGTATTTTTCTTACTGTGGTGGGTAGGCATAAACATCATACTATCAGGGCCTACCTAAGAGGATGTGGGAGGCATCGATCTCAACTACATCACAAAGAGCCTTGTCCTTCAAATCTGAGATTGAAAACTCTACCCAAGCTTGTTCAGTGACTAAGGTTTTCTGACCCTTTGTAAGCCAAGACACATGGTAGGGAAAAGGATGAGGTTTCTTGGGTAGGTTTAAATTTTGTACCATTTCACAAGAAAAAATATTTTCAGTGGCACCAGAATCAATAAGTAATTGACATACCTTTTCATTGCATTATATCTTTGTCTAGAAGAGGTTCTTTCTTTGTGGAGGCTCTTGGCTTTGTGGCACTTGGAAGAAGACTTGCCTCATCATCAAGCATTTTCATTCTTATGGTTCTAGGTAAATTTGATTTGAATTGTCTTCCTTCCTGTCCTCTTGGATGAGTTGTGCTCTCCTTTCTCCACCATTGTTATTGTTCCTCTTTTTAGGGAACTTTCCTGCATGATGTCCCAATCGGTTGCAATAGTAGCACCTAAGTGGTCCATTTCCTCTACCAGTATTTTTTCATCCCCTATTGAAGGGTCTTCTCCCTCTATAGTTACCTCTGGAATTTGTATCATTGTTTTCTTTATCTCCTTGTTCAAGGGTCCTGCTGCCATTACCACTATATTGTCCCCTATTCCAAGAGGTTCCTCTTCCCCAAAATTTCTTCCCATTGTCATTACTATTTCCCTTTCCAAAGTCCTTCTTTCTCTTCCACTTTTCCTCTACATTGAGTTCCATTTGATAGCACTTGTTCACAATGGTAGGGTAGTGTAGGCTTAGTTCCTCTTGAATGGATACTTTCAGACCATTCATATATCTTGCCAATTTTTCTTCTTCATCTTCTACCACATTTGTCTTCATACACAATTTTAGGAACTCCTCAGTATATAGGCCTACATCCATATCCTTTTGTTTTAGACTTTGCTTCCTCCTATGGAGTTGAACCCCATAGTCTTCAGGCACATAGGTCTCCTTGACCAATGCAACCATTCTATTCCATGAAGAGATCATGCTCTTTCCATTCTTCACCCTCTCTGTTTGAATGAAGTTCCACCAAGTTAGGGATCCTCCCTTCAACTTGATCTTTCCATCTTCACCCTCTACTTCTCAGGGATGTCCTCACACTCAAGAAAACTTGTTAGGGCCTCTATCCAATCTAAGGCCAAGTCTGCATTCATCTTTCCATTAAAAGTTGGCAAATCCAATTTCTCATCCATGGTTCTTCTCCCCATAGACTTAAAGGCATCTATGAAATCTCTCTGGTCTACAGGAATATTCACATCCTGATCATGGTTGTCACTCTCTAACTCACTCCCTTCTTCACCACCAGAAGTGTCTCCCTTGCCCCTCTCTACCTTGGGATTCTTCTTGTCAATGCTGCATTTGTTTCTCTTTGTTCTCTCACCATATTTTCTAGCTCAATGTTTGTGACCCTTGAAGGAATATCCTCATCCTCAGGAGCAGACATAGGTCTGACACCACTTGATGTGAAGTGGGCAAATGGAATCTTGCAAAGGTCTCATAATAGGGTAAGATACCCTAGGTTATTTGTTTAGAGATGATCACAAGACTTTACACTTATCACAAATGTAATAGAAGGACTGATTCAAGGTTCTCACAACCCCAAAACCCCAAGGGTAACCTAATCACTAGGTTTACCAATCCTCCAATACCAACTATCTAGGTTGGTCTCATAAGCCAAGTGACCCTTATTCAAAAGAATACCCCCAAAGTGACAAGTAGGACCAGTGGTGACCTATGATTTTAGGTATGGTCTATTTAGGTCTTTACTTATTAGTTCCAATGGTTCTTTCTCTTAAAGAAAACTCATACACCATGGTTGCTTCACAAACCTATGTTTTTTCTTGTAGCCTTTTCCAGACGGAATTTTGATCTCATCTGAGATTTCTCCACACAAATACAAGAAATAATCAGGTTTTTAGGTACCCATTATGACCAAAGAATTTGGACTAAAGAATTGGAACTTGGAATTGAAAAGAAGGCAGAATGGTGAACCAATTTGCTATACCAATTAGCCCTAATTAGGCCTCCAATTACACTAAAAGTACCCTTTAGATACATCCAATGCCAAAAATAACTATTGGACCATGTGAGGGGATGCATAAGTGTCTTCTCCTCTAACCTAGAGCCTCTGATCAATCCCAAGACAAAAGATATGACTGTTGTCCTAAATCAGGATAGGTGCATACATGTGCATATACACCTAGGGCATCAATTATTTCCCACTTCCCTGCAACTTGAGAACCATATCTTGCATAATGTTGAATAGAACCCTAAGAAAAATCTTTCCACAAAGCGGCATTAGATTCCCATGGTGGAAAGTGGAGATACACATAATTCTTCTTGAAACCCTGAATTAGGGCCTACAATTCATGCAGTGGGTTTGAAAAATCTATAACTTGCAAACTGTAATCGATCAAGGAATGAAACCAAAATAAAAATTTTGAAGACTCAAACCCCTATCCCCCTTGTGTTAGATTCACATGGTTCTTTGGCTGTACCTATCCGTACACGATGACTGTCTACTTCAGAATGCAAGAAAAATGATTATATTTTATTGATTTCAAAATAGTAAGTACATCATTAGCCTACCACCCTCCTGAAAGGGCTATTTTAGGCACTCCCAAAATTTACAAACCAATTTTGAACCAACATGACCATTTCAGAGTCTAATTTCAAAAAGTTGTTAAGCTTGCTCAAAAGTTGCTTGACAACTTTTGAGTAACTTTTACATTTTATGCACTTTTGCAAATCTAGTGACCAAATTTGGTCA
Source organism: Thuja plicata (assembly GCA_018584345.1). Lineage (NCBI taxonomy): Eukaryota > Viridiplantae > Streptophyta > Pinopsida > Cupressales > Cupressaceae > Thuja > Thuja plicata. The sequence continues at coordinate 3,128,429 of MU225234.1, read as the reverse complement.
AGATGTTATTGATATAATCCCTAGTGGATCCAAACCCTAAAAACTCAAAAACAACCTATTTCTAGGGCTTGGGTTCATAAGTGACTCATAGTGACCCAAGGGCTTATGTTGTGCCAATCTTGGTACTATGGTCTTACATGGCGACCCAATGACTAACCCTAGAGTGTTTGTGTTTTTAAAGGCCTCTTAGGACCTTGAATGAACCCCTAGGGTCCATAGGAGCATGTGTCTTAGTTTGGGTGCTCCTGCACCAATGGGATACTAGAAGAAGAAGTATATATTGAACAAGCTGATGGATTTTTTGAGCCAAGTAAGAGGAACATGGTTTGCAGACTGCATAAGGCATTATATGGACTGAAGCAAGCACCAAGAGCATGGTATGAAAGATTGCACAATTATCTGATGAAGATTGCATTTGAAATAACTAATGACAACAACAATCTGTATTTGAAGACAGACCAAGGTAAAGGAATTTTATTGGCTGAAATTTTTGTGGATGACATCATATTCAGTGGACAATATATGATATGTAAAGCATTTTCAAAGGAGATGCAAACTGAATTTGAAATGTCTATGTTTGGTGAGATAAAATTATTTGTTGGACTACAAATACATCAAATGAAGAATGGTATCTATATTACACAATAAAAATATGTCAAGGAGATACTAAATATTTTTGGTATGGAAGATTCAAAATTAGTGAGTACACCCATGGCTACAGGACATAAGTTGATAAAGAATGATGATACAAAAGAGGTAAATCAAATAATATACAGATTAATGATTGGTAAGCTTCAATATGTTGTACATAGTAGACTTGATATTGCATTAGCAGTTGGAATTGTTGCTATATCTTTTGCTAATCCAAAAGAGACACATATTATGGCGGTAAAAAGAATTTTGAGATATTTGAAAGGTACAGAAGACTACGGTCTATATTACAAAAGGAATGAAAAGTTTGAACTCAGAGTCTATACTGATTTTGATTGGGCTGGTAATGTTGATGATAGAAAAAGAACCATAGGAGGAGCATTTATTTTAGGGAAAAGATTAGTTTCTTGGATAAGCAAGAAACATAATTGCACCTCAAAATCTATAGCTAAAGTTGAGTATGTGGCAACAGCAGTTAACTGTTCAAACATTGTGTGGTTGAAGATACTACTTAAAGGTATGAAAGAGGAGATCATAGAACTAGTTGTCATATATTATGATAACACAAGTTCCATTAATATTTCTAAAAATCCTGTAATTCACTCTAAGACAAAACATATAGCTATCAAGTATCATTACTTGAGGGAGCTGGTATAGAATAAGGAAGTGAGACTGGAATATGTGAACACTAAGGAACAGTTGGCAGACATATTTACAAAATTGTTACCCAAGGATGCTCATGAGTATCTAAGAGGTAAATTAGGGGTAATTCCCCTAGCTGAGGCTAGCTAGTACTGAATGGTAATGTTGCATCAAATCTTTTAATTAGAACACTTGACACATTGATGCACAATAAGTCACATTTTTAGGATGCTACCTAAAAATTGTAAAGTGGAAAACCAGAATAGAAAATTAGATCAGTCATACATAAAAATGACAAGAACAACATGATACAAAGATTAGCACAAAAAAATCTGCATGATAAATATGTCAACATCTTTGGCATTGTTGTCAAAGAGGGAGATTATTGCTAAAACAACAGGTAACAACAGATACAAGGGAGATATTACTGAAAGAGGGAGCTAAATAGTAACAAAAAACATCAGTGTGATTATGGACATAGAGGGATTTTGAATGAAGCTAAAGACATTAATGAAGATTTATTCATATCAGGAACACAGGCATTTTTTTTGGATTGTAGGGTAACTTTGGTTCGAAATTATTGTTTTATAGTTTAGTGTTGCCATTGATGCCAAAGAGGGAGATTGTTGGAAAGATTTCTACAATGTAGACAATTGTTATTTTGTCATTGATGTCAAATCTTAACTGGTGAGACTATTGCTGTATGTTTGAGTACCTTATCCATTGATTGATGAAGATTTGAAAAAAATGGGATAACAAGAAGACCAAGGAAATGGTTGAGTTATGAGTATAAACCAAGGTACTTGATCATTTGGCACTTTGGAAAAGTGATACATTGTTTATCTAGCACTGAAAGTTCACTGGAAGGTCAATGCCGAGGAAAGAAAATTCAATGCTGAGAAAAGTGAAAGGTGATGCCGAGCAAAGAAAATATGATGTCGAGTGCCAGTGAAATGCCAAGGGAGACAGTGAAATGTTGAGCGTCAGCTTTTTTTTTATTGATGAGATTTGAGATCTATGGCTGACATAATTGATTTTATTAGGATATGCATTATTAATTAAGATTGGTCCATATTCATTTAATGCACAGGAAACCATTATTAGTGCATGGATTTAATGGTTAATTAATGACTGTATTGGAGAAGTAAATTAAATGTAAAGATGGAAAGATCCATTGGATCTTACCTAACCTAAGATCTACAATCTTGGTTAAGCGGAAAAATATTTATCTAACCCAGATGAAGATGTATAATATAACCTATTGTAGTTATTGTTAAGATATCGAAGTGGAATGCAAAGTGCTGCATGGTTAATTGACTGATTGGTAAGACCTAAGCAGAGAAGGTTTAACAGAGAAGTAGAGAGAGATTGCTTAACGGATTTCCAAGAAGATCTGAAGTTTGAGATGAGAATGGAGGCTACTCAGTGAATTAGAATTAGAGCTGAAACTGGATCTGGATTTGCAAAGTAAGTTGTATGAATCAGATCACACCTGATGATTACTTTATAACCATTGTATCAATTCAAATCCTTTAACCAGGTTAACCTAATAGTCATTGTATAAATCCTTTGAAAAAGGTGACATTTAGATTGGAATGTTCTAAGTCTTCTAATAAGGCCACTCCTAACAGGGTGATTAAATCCTTTGACCAGGTCACATTTGACAGTGTGTTTTGTAACCTTTAACAGGGTTGGCTCCTCACAAGGCATTACTTCAGAAGAGTAAAATTTTGGTAGCATGTTACTGGTGGTTTTTCCCATATTGGGTTTCCACA
>MU225234.1:3102725-3120402 GCA_018584345.1 Thuja plicata | reverse complement strand
ATGTATACATATACATATATATATATGTATATACATATATATGTATACATGTATATATATATATGTATATACATATATATATATATATATATGTATGTATATATATGTATATACATACATATATATATATGTATATACATACATATATATATATGTATATATATGTATACATATATATGTGTGTGTGTGTGTGTGTGTATATAATTTCCTCAGAATGCATCTTTCTATTTAGTTGTTTTTTCAGGTTTTCTACCTTTTCCTTTGATTCCTTCAGTTCCCTTTCCAGATCTACAACTTTGTCTTTTGATTCCCTCCATTCCTAATTGACTTATTTATGTATTTATTTGAATTTCTTGACTCGAACTGTCAAATTTTTGATACATGTATTTTCTTCCTTCTAATTTTCTTTTAGCTCTTCATTCTTTGATTTAGTACCTTGAATGTCACTCATCATAACTTTCCAATCTTCTTTATTGTAGTATCCTCCTTCCATATGTTCAAACATCCAAGATCTCCCTCAAGAAGTTAATATCTATCTGCAAGGGACAAAGCTTTGATACCAATTATTCAATAGGCCAAATAACTGAGAGGGGCGGGTGTGAATCAATTATTCCCACACACTTTATTAAAAATTTTACTTTGTCAGTAAACCTATGAACAAAAAAAATATTAACTTTTGAACTATCAGTTAACCACATTAAAAATTCATAACAAATATTAATATGAAAGTACTAGAACACCAACATAAAGGAAACCAATTTTTACATGGAATCCCACTAGGAAAAGCCATGGAGAATATAATTCTCATGAAATGAAACACCAGTTAAGGTTACACTGATTAAGGTCATTTTTACAAAAGCTCACTACTAGTTGTACTCGTTGTAGGTTGTCTCACTTCCAGTCATGATAAATATGCTTACAAATTGATATGGATGAATACCAATTCAAATATTGCTGACAAAAGATTAACTAACAAAATTACATCTTTTTATGCATGAAACTATTCAACAATTAAGCTTTGTTAATGTTACCACTAGTATATCTGAATGTTGATCTTTTCAATGTATGTAACTGTCAGATCCATTGTAACTAAATATTAAAGCCATTACATGATCTTCAATAATCTACCTCACAGAAAAACCATCACAATTTTGCACTTTACGTCTGGTGTAGGAGCACCTCTCCAAACACCTAAGTCCACCTTGGAACCAAATGGAGGTAGTGGATCTAAAGAATTTATAAAAGTAAATTGGGATATATTGAGGCCAATAATGGCAATATGTAATAGACAATTTAATTTAAATATTATAAGTCCTGGAAGTCCTGGCAAAGGACTTACGACCAAAACAATGTAAGGGTGGCCAATAGTGCCAAATGGGATCTAAATTTGTTTAGGGGAGTCAATTAGGTCCTAGAAGAAATAATAAATTAATTGGGATAGAAGTTAATAGGTTTTAATAGTAATATGCAATAAAATGTAAGTTGGAAATTCAAATATTTGAATTCCAACGGTTATGAGTATTTAGGAGGGAAAAGGATTTAAAAGTGTTTTTAGACTTAACTAAGCCTTCCAACCAATATAGGTTGGTTGAGGAAGTTTTTAGGGAGTTTATTTAATGCTTGAGAAGGTCTTTGTGCGGACTAATGATGAAATGTACGGACTGTCTCAGAAATAGACAATAAAAATTCAGAATTTTTGGTTATTTTCATAAGTCATTTGCATGGTCTAAATTTGTACAAGTTTGATTGTTGTTCTAATGATTTAGGGATATTATTTTCATCATTCAACACAATCTTTGATGCTCTGAAAGTTCATTTGAATCAGATTTCATCAATAGGTGCTGACTGGTCTTTGAAAGTCACAGATTTTACTTGATAGTTTGGTCTTTTTGCAATGAAATGGATCATTCCATGAATGAAAAAACTTTGATTCTCATGGTATAATTCCATTATGAATTGTAAAATATTCTTCTAACGTGATCTTATGCAGAAGAGTTGAAGGAGACAGGTGATCACCAAGAATAGTGAAGGAAACTTGAAGAAAATGCTTGCTAGAGTGTAGCAGCAGGAGTTTGGCCTTAAGGAGGGCATGTTTTTGTTTGAGGCAGAAAAATCAAATTTCAAATAAGTTTTGATTCAAGAAGGAGAGGTTTTGGAAGTGATTTTTGGGTCATTTTCTAGAAGGCCCTAGTTTTTGGAGCCATTTGGTGAAGGTGATTGAGTTTGGCCATATTGGGAGTTGCTGTGTGAAAACCAATCCCATAATCCTTTGTTTTGGGACATAAATAGGGACTTCTAAAAGTTATAGGGTCAGGGGATAAATATTTTTGGTACTTCCTTTGTAAATGCACTCAAATTAGCCCTCTTGAAGACATTGAACAATCAGTTTTGGGGGTTGAGGTTCCAAAACAAGCCTACTTGGTTTTGAAATATGTTGTGTAAATTCCAAAAGGGTATCTAAATCCATATTTTTGTTTTGGTTTTTTCGGCAAAGTTGTTGAAAAAGTCCAAAAATAGGAAAAATAGGGCTACTAGGCAGGGTTGCTTGGGGATAGTAACTCATTTTGAGAAATCTGATCAAGAGGCTTAAAGGGGACTTGTAACCTATCAAGAAAAGTTTTTTTGGGTTTTTTAGGACACTAGGAAGTCTTGTGGTTAGCCTTGTGTCATTTGGAAGTCATTTGACCTCTTGGAGCAAGTGGATTCCCTTGGGTACACAGTGAGACCTAGGGATTGTTTTTCAAAGGTGTAGAGTCTTGTTGTCCAAATTGTGGAGTTCTTCAAGCCTTTGCATCAATCTCCTTTGGTAACTTGAAATGTTTTCACTAAACTATCACATATCCTCCATCACATAGATAATTTTTTTTTTCTACTTTATTTATATTACTATCTGACCATATGTATATTTTGACCAAACCAATTGTGTGTGATGGCCCCAATTACAAAAGATATTACAAGTACATTAAATGCATTACTATAGCTCCTAAATCTAGGACAAACTTAAGGAAACATTATAACAGACTACATAAGGACCAAATATAGGTGATCCATAAAAATTTTACACAACATGTTACATTTACCGATACTATAGATATACCACAACCAAGACTATGTCTTTATTACAAAAACATCTGAACCAATTTATAAGTGAAACAAGATAGAGAAGGTCTAGATAGAGATACTGTTAGACCCATTGAATTTTTTTATGGTTCCAAGCTTTCTTTCCTATCTCTGCAATTGTTCCTGGTCTCTGGCTAAAGCCCTAAATATTTTTTGTGCAAAATCTTGGCTATAACCCTAAACCCTCAATGGCTTGTTCAAATTCACTTTTTCCTTTTCTGAGTCAATTTTTATAAGCCCACGTGTCTTAATTAACATTTTTGAGCAGGGAAAATTTATCACTTCAGTCTTTAGGCTTCATGTGTTTTATTTCCTTAGTCAGGCGAGATGTACTTTAATATTTCCCTAAGTTTTAGGTCTCTCTCCCTACCTTTTTTACCTTTAACATCTCCCATGCAAGTCCCTTTTCATCTAATAGTTGTCACTTTTCCTTAGTCATGGAGATGTGATTCTTTAATTTTCAAGGCATCTTTCCTATGAGACATCTGTTGCTTTTTGAGAGTGTTGGTCCTATGTTTTACAGTTAACAAAAGGCTACAGTGGTGATTAGTCCTAATAAATTTGACAACCGATGCTTTTCCTTGATTGCAAAGATGAAGATATTTATTCATCAGGGCGTCGCAATAGAAAGACATGTGGAAGGTGGTCACAACTTAAGACAAGGTAAAGTTTGATCAAGTTGGAGGAAGATCTACGGTGGGCATTTTGACTCATTCACAAGTTGCGCAAGATCTAACATTTGAGCCATTGCGCCTGTGTGACACGTAGAAGGTGGTGGTCCAATTTCCAAGCCTTTAAGTGGGGTTAACAAATAGATAAGTTATTTTTGACCATGTGGTTAGTGCTTTTCCTTAAACTCAAGATGTGGTGATGATACCGTTCAAGGTATTACGCCATCTCGATGTGTGGCAGTTGTCAGATTTGGGGCCTGTTTGAAAGTAAATTAACTAATTTTTAAGTCTCTGTAGATCTTATGGCTAGCGTGAAGCCTCAAAATAAATATTTGTCAAATCTAACCTTTGAGGCATTGTGCCCAATGGACATGTGGATGTGGTGGGCTAGATCTATGGTTTAAAGGTAAAGGTAAATTTCAGACAAGTTTCTTTTTATCATGCGGTTGGTGCTTTGCCTCAAACACAAAGATGAAGGTAATTAACATTCAAGGCATTGCGCCTGGTCATCACGTGTCACTAGTGGGTGTGGCTCAGCCTTGAGAGTAAGGTAAAGAAGGTTCAAGTCAGATATGATCTTGTGGATGGCATTTTTCCTTAAGGGTAAAGTGCACAAGATCTAACGTTTGAACCATTGCACCATGACAACATGTGTCATATGGCAGGGCCCTGCAGAGTAGTAAGAAAGATTAAAGGAAAATCAGTTTGGTTTTCATCCAATGGTGAGCATAAATCCTTGAAGCAAAGATGCAGTCTAGTTAATCATCAAGGCATTCCGCCCTTGCACCACATATCCCAAGTGGGTCCGGATTAGTGACAAGGTAATAAAGGTAAAAGATTGTCAGTTTTGAAAGGATCTGACGGTGGGCGTAAAGCCTTATGAAGAAGATGAATGATAGATAATGTTTGAGTCATTATGCCTATGCGACACCTGGTAGATTCTGATCTTGGTGCCTGATTAACTTAAGAGGAATCTACAGTTATGTTTTAAACTTATGCTAAGACTTGATCTCGACTATCCAAGTCTTTTCCCACACCAAATGTGACCGTTATAATAGAAATTCAAATATTTAAATGTTTTCTCAGTGGGTTTTCATTGCAGTGGACTAACATCTTGTCTCAAAGGCATTAATACATTGATATGATCTTATGGATCAATATTTACATAGTTTTTGGCTAGTGTAGAGGCTGGAATATGATATGGCAAGATACATTTATGTCCAGAGTTGACACATAGGGTTTCTTATCTGATGGATAAATGCATATAGTGATGTTGGTCTCTTTTTCATTTCTGTTGAGTCTCTCTTAGCATCATAACTTGGGAATTATTAGACACCAGTGTATTGATTTCATATCCCAAAGTGCATGACGGATGATTGTAGATCAGATTTGCATGGATTGAAGAGAAATATAGGGTTTCAACTTGATCGCATATTTGAATTCTTTTAATGATTGCATTTGCTGAGTTGTAAACCATAACCCTAAATGGTCTGAAGCTTATTACAATTCCTATTCCTATAAAGGAATTTACAAGACCATTTAGTAAGGTTCGGAGAAATGGGAAAGTAGAAAGAATTAGGCTTATAATTGTTTCTAGTCTAGGGTATAGAAAATGTTTCTCAGATTGTATTGAGACAGAATAGAAAGTTGTATGACCTTTTCCATATTGTCTTATTTTGTATTTCTCTATCATATTGATGCAGAAATAAATTTTCATCATACTTAATATAATTGATCTCATATTTTAAGTCTCTCCTTTGTGTTATCTTGTTAGTTTTAAGTTTTCTGGCTTACTGTATGAGTCTTTCTTATACATATGTGTATTCCACAAGTATTTTATCTTAGATAAAAATAAAATTCTTTGGATACTACATTGATTCTATTGGATTATCTACTTAATGATATTATAGTGTGTAGTCTAAGCAATTTTATGTTTATGGCTTTGATTCTATACCAAGAGGTTCTTTCAGTTTCAGTATTGTATTTAGGAGTTTACCCAATGGATAAGACACTGATCTAGAACTAGTATATTATATGGAGATATATGTCTGATAGGTTTGGCTATATTATTTCCCTAAATTAATTCAAACTCATTACAAAATTATTTACATTTATAGTTTTTTTTTTTTATTCCACCATGGAAATGCAGAGTCAATGAATGCTTGGTTGGCATTTAGCACATTCTTAGCATCATTTGTTGTTTGAAACCAAAAGTAGAAGGTGTTGTAAATAGTTGAGTTTTGTCTGGATTAGGTGTACCCACCTTTGTTTTGTAGAGCTAGAAGTGTAGAGGGAAGTATTGTCCCTATAGTTGGTCCAGTTGTCTTACAAAGCTTTCAAACTTGGAGCTAACCACTCCTAATATCAGCCTTAAGATATATTGGTTTCTTTTCATAGTGTGACATTTTCAAACACCAACACCAGTCACACTCGATTAAATTGTAGAAATCGTTGAATGTGATCCAAGAACACTTGATCTAGAAACACTTAGAAAATATAGTGAACTGTGCACCTGAAAAGTAGCTCAAGAAAATTTGAGGCTAGAACACAAGAATGCACAGGTGCTAGAAGCAGTAGAGGAGATCTTACAATAATTTGTTCCTGATGTGAGCATTAATGAATCTTCCCCCATCATTGATCAACTTGCACTACTCATCGAGGAAATAAATGGACCAGATATTGATGTCAAGTAGAAGTTAGAAGAAAGAGAAGAAAATAAGATTCAGTACAAGGTTACTGAGAATATCAACCAAGAAGTGGAATTTAATAAGGTAACACTTTCAGAATTTGTAATAGGATTAGAAACTATTATTACTGAAGCACTTACAATTATATAGAAGCTATAAACATTAGATCACTTCACTACCGAGCTTAGTATAAAGATGAAGAAATTAGATGATGATCTAAATGATAGTGCAAATAGTCTTACAACTGAGAAACAAACATTTTAAATGCATAACACCAAGGTTCTACAAACACAACGGTTGAGAATTGATTTGAAGAAGGAAGAGTAAAAGATAAGAGAAGAGGTAATCAAGCTTTAGGCTATGTTACAAATTCATTTATTATTGATGCAGAAACATGTGAAAACATAAAAGAATTTGATTTCCACCCCAGAACTATCAGTAAAATAGAGCATATATGATATGCATGCTCAACTAACCTTGGAATAGTTGACCCTCAAGAATTTAAAGGAGGAATGGGAGAAGTTAATGGAAAATCTCCAGAAGATCCATACTCACATTTTGATAAGTTGTAAGTTATTTATTTTTTTCATTAATTTTAAAAAATGGGAAACATATGTATATATCTATGCATACTGAGAGCATGTACAAAGGGGGATTCATGATGTATAGTCACTATATATAATTGTTTGTGTATACTACATCCACATATATAGGTTTTTGATACTAATGCCAAAGAGGGAGAATGTTACTAAATATGAGTCTTGAAGGTTGTCATTAGTATTCAAGTATTCATTTTCTAGTCGGTAACAGAGTCAAAGATAAACTATTCAGTATGATCACCGAGTGCAAAGTTAACTCAGAGTAGTTATTAAGCGCAAAATTAACCAAGTACAGTGATCACCAAGAAATTAACTTACTGTGCACATAGTATACACTCAGCACTGAGATACACAAGGCACATAGAGCACTAAGAGACAATATTTACCGAGTAAACCAGCGGTTACATAAAATTTTGAATTGGCACATCAATCTAGGTAACAACTTTTTGTCAAGCTAGAAAATGGTTTACATTGATCGAGGAGGACATTAATTATGCATGAACTCTTTAATTATTTATATCTCCTATGTATAGATGATCAAGGTAAAATTTTTACACCATTGATCTTAGGTTTTCTAATATATTGTAAAACCCTAATTAGGTCAAGAGGTTTGATATATGTAGAGAAAAGATGTCATTTTGTAATGTATGATGATCAAGTGATGACCAAGTAGATTCCATACTAAGGACATCAGAGATCATACAAAGGTTTTTGAGCAAGGATTGCATTGCAACATTTAGTTTTTAGAACAAAGACAAGGCTACCGAGTAGTACAGAAGTTATTATCAGTCACCGTAAGGTGATAAATTCATTGTACTTAAAGGATATGTGTCATGCCCAAAAGTTGGGCAAAAACACAAAATCAAAATTTTTAAAATACACTAAAAGGAATGGTTATACTACCACAAGGTATACCAAGTGCTCGCAAATTGGTGCAGAGGTGAAAAAACATCCAAAAGGGTCAAACTAAGTAGGGTAGCTCTAAGTACTATCCTACAGGGATCCCTAAACTTAAACTGCAATCAACACACAAATTGAGGCAGTTGACCATAAGTCAACCAGAGTTGACCAAAACTCAACTATACCCCAAAATATGTGAAAGGAAGATACTAGGGCTTGATAAGCCCTTAGGAAAGCTAAGGTGTGAAAATCAAGATAGTTGACAAGAAAGTCAACCCTAGTTGACCAAAAAGTCAACCATCTCCAAAAAACACAAAACTAGAAACCTAGGGTCCAGAGACTACAGGGAGCACCTGCATCAAATATCAAGACAAATAGTCAAGGTTTGATCATGGTTGACCAAAAGTCAACCATGCAGGATGAGGGTCCACGATGTCGATATTTGATGTATTACCTAGGTCTAGTTGTTACCCAGAGTCAGCTTGACTCTACTTCAAGGTCACTGAATGGACCTAGTAGGGTATTATCCAACCCTATCTTGAGGAAGTCACTAAGATCTTCACCTCAAGTGCTCTAGACCTAGTTTACAATGTAAAGCTACTAATTCATGCTAAGGAATCCATTAAGAAAGATTCATTCCCTAGGTTAAACCGATGGGTTTAACCTCTTTGATCAATTCAAATAGATCAAACATAGAACACATAATAGATTATAGAAGGAATCCCAAATACTCTATGAAAATCTATTACATGTAATTTCTTATTACAATCTCTATCTCTTTCTTCTTCTCCTATCTACTCTTACTTACAAAAGCTTTTAGCTATATATCTAACACTCAAAATATCTTCAAAATATCTCATGCTCTTTGACAAATTCAACCATCTTGCACAGGCGGTCTGATCGAGCCATAAATGACCCTTCCATGACTGGAATAGGTGTCCCTATTCATTCCAAGAAAATGACACATAGAGAGCCGTTACAGTTGACCCAACTGGTCACAAATGTCACATACCGCATTTCCTGGGTCGTTAACTGACATTACCAAACGCCACTGTTGACTGTTTTGAGAAACAAAAACATCGTCGTTCTTCAACCCCGAGCGTCAAATCAAAAACCCAAAAAAAAACATAGACACTGGCCAACATTACCAATGGACATCCCCGATGGACATTACCAATGAGCATTCCCGAGAGACATTCCTGAGAGGCATGCCCGACGAACATTCCCAAGCACCAATGTCATTGATTCACAAATCATCAATATTTGGTTGCTAGAGCCTTATTACATTTCTAGAGGTTTAGAAACTACCTCAACACATGCTAAAGCTAGGAAACAACTATATAGCAACTGGGGTGTTTGTTCACCGATTGACCTTAGTCTTTAAAAAAATGGTGGAACAAAACACCTTACAAAATGACAAATGCTTTTTGTCCTAAAAATGCTTCTAACCTTAGGTTCTCCTACACCATACTCCCCAAACAAAAAGAAATCATCTTCTAGGTGATTGGAGTAAGTTAGGATTGATGCCTAACTTCTTGAAATTGGTTTCATGTACTCATGTAGCCTTTGAATCAGCTTGTCATTTCCATTTGACCAGATGTTCCATATAGGTCCGCCTTCTATTCTTCTTGGCAACTCTTGAATTCTAAATATCTTCAGCCTATATTTTTGGTATAATAGGAAGTTTGAGTGCTCTTAGATCCTTGGTATCTCCTATGAGATCAGAATCTCCTTTTTGAATTGGTCCTTTATAGGATACCAAATCTGCCACATTGAAAATAGGAGATAATCCTATGTTTGCAAGAAGATCAATTTTATAAGCATTAGACCCATACTTTGCCAATATTTCACAAGGGCCTATCTTCCTCATCTAAATTCTGGTCGGAACCCCTTTCTACAACCTTGCTTTGTTAAGGTGCTCCAAGACCATATCTCCAATTGTAAATTGAATATATTTTCTCCTTCCATCCACATTTTGTTTGGTGTGAGTTGTACTATGTATTAAAGTTTCTTTACCTAAGTCATGGACCTCCTTCATGGATTGGGAAAAATCTTCAGCATACCCACTCCTCTTTAAATTGCTTCTAAGATCCCTTAATTCACATATACCCTTGGGATGAATCCCATACACTATTTCAAAAGGGCTCTTTCCAGTGGATCTGTTGACTATATCATTGTATGCAAATTTTTCTTGAGCAAGTAGCTGATCCCATGATACTCCATACTCCTTGGTGATGAATCTCAAAATATTGTCAAGGCTTCGGTTCACCACTTTTATTTGAGCATTGGTGTTTGGATGATATGCTAATTTAAAATAAATATTTGTACCAAGCTTCTGCCACAAAGTTTTCCAAAAGTGACTCATAAACTTGGAGTCTTGGTCTGATACAATTCTCAAAGCTAATCCATGTATCCTTACTGCTTCTCTAAAGAACAAATTTTCTATGTAACATGCATCATGTGTGGTATTGCATGGAACAAAGTGAGCCATCTTGCTAAACCTATCAACGATCACAAAGATGTTGTCCATTCCTTTCTTGGTCTTTGGTAGTCCAACTACAAAATCCATACTAAGGCATTCCCATGGTCTATTTGGGATAGGAAGGGGCTGATACAATCCTGCATTGGATGAAGTCCCTTTTTTTCTTCTGACAGACTATACAATTCTTCAAATACCTTTGGACATCCCAATTCATTCTTGGCCAATAGTAATACCTCTTGACCAATTCCAGAGTTTTATTCAACCCAAAATGTCCACTTAAGGAACCATTATGCTTTTCTTATACTAGGTTCTCTCTCATGGAACCTCTTGGTACACAAATTTGTCCTCCCTTAAATAGAAGAACTTCTTGAAGAGTATACTCTGAATACTCACTATGAAAATGATTTTTATACTCTTGGCATACCTTGTATGCTACTGCAAAATCTTCATATGCTAGATACAGATCTTTGAAGCTTTCAATGCCAATGCTTTTTAGCTAAACTTCTTGCACTATGAGTAACCTTCTACTCAATGCATCTGCTACTTTGTTATTCACTCCCTTCTTGTGCTTTATGGTGAAGGTGTAGGCTTGGATGTATTCCACCCATTTCATATGCTTATGACTTAGTTTATCCTATGAACTAAGAAAACTCAAAGCCTTATTGTCGGTAAAGACTACAAATTCTTTGGGAAGGAGATAATGTATCCATTTCCTTAGTGCTTGCACTAATGCATAAAATTCCAAATCATATGAAGAATAATTCTTCTTTGTGTAACCACCTAGATTTGGTCTATTCCGAATATAGACCCTATTTTCCCTAAGTGTGATCATACCCCCAATTATGTTCAAATGACCCTGTTACTGCTTGACATAATTCTTTTGAAATCAATTTAATCTCCTAAGGTGATCAAATCACTAAGTTAATTACTGTAACAAGAGAAAATGATGTTAATAGAATAAGAGTGTTTTGAAACTCAAATCACTTATCACCTTACATTTAATGTTTAGAGTGGAGGGATAAATAAGAAATTCCCCTTTATTCTCAAATGCACAAAAGAAGGATCCAAATTGATCAACACAAAAAGGATCAATGCATAAATGAATCGATCTATTGGAAATAAGAATAAAGAAGGAGATCCTAGGTTTCCATCGTGAATGAATATAAATGTTGTTGTAAAGTTGACTCCCAGGGAGTATATGGCTTATTTTTTGTTGTCATTATGGCAACAAAGTCATATGAAGTTTTGACAGTAAACTATGAAGTGAAAATTGACTAAGTGTAGAAGACATAATAGAACAGTGACTTGCAGTCGATCAAGGCATTAGCCCACGTGTGTACGATCACATCAGGATATGCACATTCAGATATAATCTCTATGGCATGTTATTATGCTTACCCTATACATGTATGGTATGGAATGGAAGTATGAACAAGTTACATAAAGAACAAGTACACCAGCAGTCCAGAATACAGAGTATGAAACTAAATTCATTGTTTTTATTAGCATGTAATCTTTTGTTATGTAAAGGCTAAGCACCTATTGTAATAAGTTTTTAATCATGTATTAAACATTTTTTTAAACACACTTAATCCAATTTGTTTGGAAGCATTGTGAATATAGTTTTTGGGCCGACTAAGGTCTTGTTTATAGTCGCGTCTATTCAGGCATAAAGATATATATATGCAATGTAAAGATATATTGTAAGTGTCATAAAAATAGTTAGAGAAGATGTATAGAAGAGAAATATGAAGATATCAGTATGAGATAGATCCCTTAAAGAAGTTAAGAGCATAAGCACATAACTGGAACTGATCAGACATTTGTGTCACATACAACAGTTCACTTTTGGATATAGTGCATATCTATTCTCAGGAGGTTTTAGCCTTCTTTCTCTTTGAGCAGTGAGCTCTTGGACAGGAAGTCCTCACCCCTAATAGGGTTGTTTGTAAATAAATCCTAACAGGGTTAGACCCTTAACCAGGTCTTTTTCCTCACATTGTAAAGATTGCTTCTAACAAGGCAAAGGAACTTTAATAGGTTCATTATACTAGTACAATATTTGTGCATACTAATTCCCAATGGGGTTTTCCTCTAATCAAGGTTTCCCCATAATCATATCAAGTGTTATGTGTTCTTTTGTTAAGCTTCATTGGATGTATATTTTATTTATGTTTAATTTTTTGAATTTGAATAATTAGCTAAACACTGATTCACCCCCCCCCCCCCCCCTCTCAGTGTTTCCAACAATTGGTATCAGAGCCTAGTCCTCAGAGAGAAAGGTTTAACCACTTGAGGAGATCATGGATTCAAAAGAAGTCAAACATTTGAAAAAGAATCTTGAAGCAGCCCTTGAAGATCTAGACAGATCTGAGAAAGAAAATGAAGAACTTAAACTAAAATTTGATGGCTCACAAATTCTTATCAAGAAACTAAGGAAAGAACTAAAAGATTTCTCCACGAATGATTTGAAACTGAACATGTCTCTGAAAGATAAGATAGAAAAATTGAATGATCAGTTAACTAATAGCTTAACATCTATTGAAGAGAAGAACAAAGAAAATAAACAGTTAGATGAAGAACTCATGCAAGCCAATATAAAAATCTTTGAATTGGAAAATATCAAGAACAAAATTGAATCTGAATTATCAGGAGCAAATGACAAGATTGATAAACTACACACAAGCTCTGATCTGATACAATCACCGCTCTATGCATAAAAGATAAAAGGTGACACCACTAGTATGGGATACAATTTAGCTCAAATTGAGATCAACTCATTACAATAAAGAAATAAATATCTAACAGAATCTTCTGAAGAAAAGAAAATTGAAAATCATGAAGAGACTAAAGCAGAATCACCAAAAGATAAGCACAAGGCAGTTAACCATACTTGATATGATTGTAACAAGCATGGACACTTGGAAAGAGATTGTAATAATGTTACTATTACTCCTATAACATGTTTGGTCATAGGGCTATTCATTGCAGAACAAATCAAAGAAATCAACCACAACTGAACCAAAGGAATCAAACTCAATTCAATCAGAGAAATCAACCTCAAAGAAATGTGCAGAACATTACATGTCAGATATGTAACTAAAATGGACACATAGCCAAGAAATGTATCATGATGAATAACAACACCAGACCTCCTATCATCTGTCACTCATGTGGAAAAGCTGGACATATCTCAAGGTTTTGCAGATCAAGAACAAAAGGACAAGAGAATCCTAAGAAGTCTTTGTTTGAAGTATCAGGAGAAGTCAAGTTTGTGGAAGCCAAAGCTATCTCAGATAAAATATGGGTTGTAGTAAAGAAGGATAATGAAGAGAACAAGGTAGCAGATGCATCCTTAGTGGATGCACCTTCTACTTCTGAATAGTTGACCCTCATGGTCTTAAGGGGAGCTATTCTAGCTCTGAACCCCTACGTGGCTGGTATACTCACCTATGAGTATGCGCCTATGGATTCATGCATATAATCATGAATTAAGGTTGTATGCATTCATGCATTGTCTTTACTTCATTCAGAATAAATTTTGAAATTCTCCCTGTAAACCACTTTACGGCAACGAGCATTCAATGCAATTGATCTTTATATAAATTGGCAAAAGATCTTAAAAACCTCACTTTGCATTTGAGACTGAAGCATTCAGAAAGCAGATAGGCATCGAGCATCAAAGCACTACAATGTGAAGGATTAGTTAGTTTGTGAACTGATTATGTTTGGAACGGAACCCTAGTAGTCACGTCATTTCAGAATCATTGTAAAACCCTATTTAACCTAGTTGCAAGTAAGTATGGCAACCCCTGTTGTATTCGACATTGCTGAGCGGAAGAGATTTTTTTTTAAGAAGCATCCATTCAAGTCCATATTGGATGCTGTCGAAGGAGAATTCTCTAGGACTCTGCTAGGAGTTGTAAATGTAGAAGGCATCCACGCATATGTTTATTGCAAGAAGGAAATATTTGGAGACAATAGCATTGCATTTCTCATGGGTTCTATGATGAAACCAAATTATACATTCAAGGATGAATATGTGCATCTCACTAACTTTGAGTATTCCAATGCCCACGAGTTCTATGAGCCAGAATGGGTGAAGATATTACTGATCAGGATACATGATGATCTATACTGGATAGGTGAGGTTCCTATCCGCATCACTACAGATCTAATTCATGAGATGACTAGACTTCCCAAGACTGGACCGATTCTTCCAATTGGTAAAGATGTTAAGAAACAAGTTGAGAAAGCATGCTTATCTAGGAGTGATAGGCACAGTATGATAGTTGATACCATCAAGGAAGATGACATAAAGCTAGTTACCATGATACTAGGTTATAAATTTCAGCACGCAAGTAGACTAAACAGTGTATATGCAGCCATTGTCTTAGCAGCAATAAATATGGTGAATGATAATACTTAGTACAACCTATGTGAGATATTGCGTGCTTAATTGATTGACAACATCTGAGATATTAAGCATGACAAGAGAAATATATTCAGGTTGGTTTGAATAATCATATATCTCTACTTCCACATAGTAGGAAAGGTTGCGAATCTCTACCTAGACAAAAGCAAACCCACTATGTCACAGATTTTACTAAAAGCCACATTAGAGAGTAGAGTGAAGGATTCTATGGACATGGACATCAAGACATTCAGGATCAAGATGCAGAAGAGGTTTAGGATACCTGAGAAAATAGTTGAGAAGTACAAAGAAACCATATGCTTCATGGTGGAGACTGACTGTACTTGCATGGAGGCAGTTGAGCCTAGGACAAAATGGATTCACCTTCTTGGTTATGAAGTCGAAGAACATTTTTTGGAAGGTTATGCACAAGTCCTCTTATCTGTGCCCAAGGATCCTAATGAGGCTAGATGGGGCACTTACAGAGAAAAGAAAAATCAAGTTGAGTTTTTCTTATACAGTACTAAGAACAAAAGAAAGGCATCTAGGATTACCTCAAATGTCCTAAAAGTTCATGGTGTTACACAAGAAGATCTTGACAAAGTTAGAGAAGCTAAGATAGCCAAAGAACTTGAGAAGACTCCCACAAAAGTAAATATAGAAAAGAATGATGATATTCCCAAGAAGAAGAAGAAGAAATCAAATGAAGATACATCTGTGCCATCAACCACCATTGATCTGGATGCATCTCCACCATTAGTACCTAGCAAGAAGTCTAGAGGAAGGAAGCAAGTGCCCACTAGTCATCACTCCTCAAGAAATACAAGGAGAAAGGTAAATAACACACAAGCTCCTCCTGAGGTAGGTTTTAGACCTAGTCTTAATGTCTTAAGGAATAGAATTTTCAATGAAGGAAGACTAGAGTCTCTCAAGAATGTATATGACAAATATCAAGAGATAGACAAATCAGAGATTCATTCTATGATCATCTCTCACATGATTAAGTTCAAAAGGATTGTATTGGAACTCAAGACTATCATACCAAACAAGGTATGAAACATACTTGATATGTTAAAAGGGAAATAAATTGAAGAGGATATGAGGATAAGAGAATAAACATTGGATAATCTTCTCCCGGTATGCTCCATGATGAGAAGGTCATTCTGTTAGACTTAGTAAATCCACACCTGAGAACCAAAACAAAAATTATCCATATCATGAACAAGGAGTATGATCTGGTTGGTGAAGAGACCGATAAATTATTTGAACTATTATTTCTAGATAGACATATGTATCCATCAACGATGCCTACAACTAAGCCAACTCCAATTCCTCCTAAACAGGTTGCAGAACCTATAATTCGGAATGCACCTAAGAGAGGCCCATAGGTTTTAGTTCCCTTAGTCTCAATAGCCTCTGATACATCAAAAGATTCAGGGGCTATTGTAGTGATTGATGATATCAACATATCTATGACCGCTTTTGATAATGATATGGATAAAGTTGAAAAAGCATTTGTAAACTTGGAAGGGACAGAGAAGGCATGCACTGATGATACATCTTTGAAACAAGATAAATTTCCCTCTATAGATTCAACAAACTTGAACAAAGAGGAATATAATCAAAACAATGAGACACCAGTCATGGAGATCCCAGTTAAAAGTTAATGCATGGATACTAGTCAGAATACCATATTCACATCATCCATTCAACCATCTACCTCATTGTTGTCAAGTTTAACTCTTGACTCAGCAAGTCTGGATGCATGGGGAGAAGAGGATTTAATTAAGATCAGTGTCCTAGCCCTGGAAAAAGCCAAAGAGAAATAGGTTATGAGAAACCCTCTCTTCTTTGAATCAGTAAATATCCTGAATGACCTAGTACCCACGGACAAGAAAGTAGCAAAAATTTAGTCAGTTGATGATGTAGACAGTATACTAACAAGATTCAAAGCACATTTTAGAAGCTTAGTAGACTTAGCTACTAGAATTGCAGAAGATGAGTACAAAAAGGAAAGTGATGAAGGGTGCTCCCCTTAATACCACAAACACATAATAGAAACAGAGAAGCAACAACAATTTGCAAGAACAGAAAATGGGCTTCTTATTATCTCCACAAATGTGGAAATACAAAATTTCAGAATTACAATATGCAAAGCCACATGGGCATTCCCCTTACAATATTCTGTAGGACAAAGCCTCGAATTATTACCCAGATCTACCCAGAACTGTCCCGAACTGCCTAAGACAACACTACGGGCCTTCTTTATATAGGCAATTTCCACCACTCGAGAAGGTTCTAGAAATTTAGCCCTTAGGGCCGACCAAACTTAGAATTATTTTATTTATTTTTTCAATTTAGTACATCAAATTCGGCTCAAAATAACTTTTGAAACCCAAAAATTTTGAAGGAAAATTATTTTCTGCTATTTCAGGTGGCCCAACTTCCGGAGACCATAAGTCATCACTAGTTGACCCGATTGACTATTATAACCTCATTTTGGAAAGACCACGAAGCGCTCTACAATGCTTGAATTATGCAAGCATCATTCAGCCCAAGTTTTGACCTCATCCGGGGCCTTTAAAGCCTTCAAAACTGAGCCCAAAGTTTCTGTACCCTATTTTCAATACCAAAAATTGAGCCCGAAGTTTCTGTACCCTGTTTTCAATACCAAAAATTTTTAATATCTTCAAAACCAGACTTGATCTAGCCATGAAACTTTACTGGCAGGCTAATATGACTGAGATGAACCTCCACATGCAAAATCAGAACATTCTGAGATCGTATGACCAACTTACTAAAAA
>MU225234.1:3071534-3098589 GCA_018584345.1 Thuja plicata | reverse complement strand
CTTCATACTCAAAATATTCTTCACATTCATTGATCCAGTCAATCAACTCCTCTGGGTTAAGATTCCCTAAAAATGTAGGAACCTCAATCTTAGGTCTTTTCCCAATCTTGGAAATGGCTCGGAAAAGTCTTTCTTCTTCTGGATTCAAAAATTCAACTTCTTCTTGATCATCATTTCCTTCTTCGGCTTCATCCTCACTTTCGTTTCTAACATTAAGATTCATTCCTCTGCGAATTTCTTCTTGCAATGCTCGCACTTGTCTCTGGAGCTCTCTAACCTCAGGTGTCACAACACCAGCTCTTGCACCACATTCCCTTCATGGAGGCATTCTCGTGATGCGCGCTGAAACCCTAACCACGGTCCTGGTGCAAACTGCCTCACAGTCGGTGATCTGTTTACACACTCAGGAACTCCTACTCTGATACCACTTGATGAAGGGCGCTCCCCTTAATACCACAAACACATAACAGAAATAGAGAAGCAACAACAATTTGCAAGAATAGAAAATGGGCTTCTTATTATCTCCACAAATGTGGAAATACAAAATTTCAGAATTACAATATGCAAAGCCACATGGGCATTCCCCTTACAATATTCTGTAGGACAAAGCCTTGAATTATTACCCAGATCTACCCAGAACTGTCCCAAACTGCCTAAGACAACACTACAGGCCTTCTTTATATAGGCAATTTCCACCGCCCGAGAAGGTTCCAGAAATTTATCCCTTAGGGCCGACCAAACTTAGAATTTTTATTTTTTTTTTTAATTTAGTACATCAAAGTCGGCTCAAAATAACTTTTGAAACCCAAAAAATTTGAAGGAAAATTATTTTCTACTATTTCAGGTGGCCCAACTTCTGGAGACCATAAGTCATCACCAGTTGACCCGATTGACTATTATAAACCCATTTCAGAAAGGCCACGAAGCGCTCTACAACACTTGAATTATGCAAGCATCATTCAGCCCAAGTTTCGACCTCATCCGGGGCCTCTAAAGCCTTCAAAACTGAGCCTGAAGGTTTTGTACCCTGTTTTCAATACCGAAAATTTTTCATATCTTCAAAACCAGACTCGATATAGCCATGAAACTTTACTGGCAGGCTAATATGACTGAGATGAACCTCCACATGCAAAATCAGAACATTCTAAGATCGTATGACCAACTTACTAAAAATAGCAAGTTTCCATAAATAGTAGCTCTGCACAAGGTAGCCCTTATTGAAAAGAAAATAGAAATATTTTTGGGTGATGCAAGATTGCCCTTACACCCAGGATGCTCCTGCATCAGAAAGGCTAGATGAACTAGTAAAGAATTTTTCCTTAGACTTAAAGTCATTGAAGATTGGTCAGTCTATGTCGAAAGAGTTGGCAGCTAAAGGAAGATATGTAATAGCTATCTACATGGACAGGGTGAAATTCACCTCTAAACATATCAAGAAGACAAAGGAGGTAGATATCTTGCTTGACAGTATTAGGAAATCAATTGAGACATCCATGCAAGACATGAACATCTGCAATAGTATCTATCAAGGTCAGCTTGACAAGATAAAAAAGGAAAAATTTGAGATGAATAAGATAAGAATCAGACAGACCCAATATAGAAATGCACTAGCGCCCTCCTTGGTAGTTCTTGATGAGAACATCAAATAGATTGATGCCACTATTGTCACATATGAGAAGCTCACTTACGCTCTATGCGCCCATCTCCAGACAGTCGATACAATGAAGGCATTCTGGCAGCAAGAGATAAAGAATCTTCAGGTTGTATATCCAGATGTATATATGGACTAAGTCTCTAGCGACTTAAAACTTTGACACCTTTATCATTAATGTCAAAGGGGGAGTAATATACAAGGAATATGTGTATATATGGGGAGTAGTATATATTATAAAGTATAATCATATACAAATTTTGTGTTAGTCAATTTTGAGTAACTTGGCCACATTCCTTTGTTGCCATTAATGACAAAGGGGGAGATTGTTGGAAAGTTGACTCCTAGGGAGTATATGGCTTATTTTTTGTTGTCATTATGGCAACAAAGTCATGAAGTTTTTACAGTAAACTATGAAGTGAAAATTGACTAAGTGTAGAAGACAGAATAGAACAATGACTTGCAGTCGATCAGGGTATCAGCGCACATGTGTACAATCACATCAGGATATGTGCGTTTAGACTTAAGCTCTATGGCATGTTATTATGCTTACCCTATACATGCATGGTACAGAATGGAAGTACAAACAAGTTACAAAAAGAACAAGTACACCAGTAGTCTAGAATATAGAGTATGAAGCCGACTTCATTGTTTTGATTAGCGTGTAATCTTTTGTTATGTAAAGGCTAAGCGCCTATTGTAATAAGTTTGTAATCATGTATTAAACATTGTTGTAAACATGCTTAAGCCAATTTTTTTGGAAGCATTGTGAATATTTTTTTTAGGCCGACTAAGGTCTTGTTTATAGTCACACACACACACACACATATATATATATATATATATGCAATATAAAGATATATTGTAAGTTTCATCTAAATAGTCAGAGAAGATGTATAGTAGAGAAATATGAAGATATTATTATGAGATAGATCCCGTAAAGAAGTTAAGAGCATAAGTGCGTAACTAGAAGTGATCAGACATCTGTGTCACATACAATAGTTCACTTTTGGATATAGTGCATATCTATTCTCAGGAGGTTGTATCTTTCTTTCCCTTTGAGAAGTGAGCTCTTGGATAGTAAGTCATCACCTCTAATAGGGTTGTTTGTAAAAGACTCCTAATAGGGTCAGACCCTTAACCAGGTATTTATACTCGCATTGTAAAGACTGCTTCTAACAGGGCAAAGGAACTTTAACAGGTTCATTATACTAGTACAATATTTATGGGTACTAATTACCACTAGGGTTTTCCTCTAATCAAGGTTTCCTCATAATCATATCAAGTGTTATGTGTTCTTGTGTTAAGCTTCATTGGATGTATATTTGATTTATGTTTAATTTGTTGAATTTGAATAATTAGCTAAACACTGATCCACCCCCCCCCCCGTCTCAGTGTTTCCAACAAATGTGTGATAGATTTAGAATGATTAAGGATTTGAATTGAAATGGATAGGAGAAATACACTGACCTTGGAATATTGTAGATCAAATAATCCTATTATCTGAGGTATGTACTCTATTTTTGGAAAATCTGAAGTATGATCTAGAACCAGAATGTAGAGACGAACAAAACCTAGAAATATTTTTCTGATCCAACACTATCTTATGAAAAAAGTTGACCTTGACCCACTAATCTCACCCCTGACCCAATAATCTTGACCCTGACCTATACAGGTCTGAAAAAAAATCTATTGGTGGATCCCTATAGTTTGCTGAAAAGGGTATCCAGATCTGAGTTCAAATCTACAAACTTGAACCTGTACCTACAAGAAAAAGAGATTCTTTTGTTGGGGGGAGGGGTTCACCTTATTCAATCCCTGATTTAGGAATTAATCTTGAAATCAATAAAGTATAGAATGCTGGCAAGTAGTAGAATTGAATCTAAGAATGAAGCTATGATATTCAAATAGATATGCAATTGTAATTCAAATGTAGCAAGTATGTAAATATGAAAGCTTGGACTCAAAAGAAACCAAAAAAATCCATGATTGTATGCTTGGAATCCACCTTGAAGAGAATGAATGAGTGTTTGAGGATTCCTAAAGGATCTTAAAGGAATATCACCCCCACCATGATGGCTAGATCTAGGGTTTGAATGATGAATCTTGAATGTTTGAACCTAATCCCTTCAAAGGATTAAAATCTTGAGCCCTTGATCTTCAATGGAGAACTTGAGTTCTTGACAGGAAGAATTGAACACCTTGAAAGATTGAGAACATGTAGAACAATGGATGCTTGAACCTTTTTCTTCTTGACAAAATCTTGATTAGATCTTTTTTGCACTTATAAGACTTAGAGAAAATGAGAGAGAAAGGCTTCCTTTTATATGAAACTAGGGCACAATATTCTAAGGAGGCCAACATAGGATAATTAAATTCCAATTAGACCCATGCCCCTAGAAGAGGACCTATATTAAATACAATTTAGGATTTTCTTCTTCGGAACCCAAAACAACCGACCAGGAAGCGGGAAAAATGAATTTTTGATGAACTCTAGAAGCCGACAAGCTTTCAAATTTGGAAGGGGGACCCAGGTCAAGGTTGAGGTTGACCATGACCTAGTTCAAGGTCAATTTATACCCTAACCTAGGTAAAGGTCAAGGTTGACCTTGACCCAAGGGGTCAGAACCCTTGGAAAAAGTGCCAGGTGGGATAGAAGGTGCCCGGAGAGGCCCAATCAGGGTCCTAAACATGCACAGAAGTAGGAGATGATACAGAAATGAGGGGACAGTATGATGGTGGTCAAAAACATCACCTAAAGAGGGATAAACTTCCTTAACATGGAAGTGCTTCCATTTTAAGATGATACAATTACTTTTAGCCAAAATTAAATAATCAATCAAATACATGGCTAAAATGATTAATTTGCAAGGAATTAAATAAAGCTCCTAAATCAATTGCTCATTTTCAAAAGGAACCCATTCCCCTAGCCTAATTAATTTAATTAAACTGGCTATAGTCCTATTATTATTAAAAATAAATTAAATGATTAAATAATTAATATCCCTATTTTAGAATGAATTTAATAAGTTTTATTCATTTCATTAATATTCCTCTAAACCCCTAACCTAACCCACTTCAACCACTTTGACTCTAGGTTTGAACCTATCCCAACCCATTCACCCTTGCTAAATCTAATTCTAATCCTAGTTCTATCCTAACCCACTTCCTAATGTTGTCACAATCCATTAGGGAGTGATTAAGAACTCAACCCACTTAAGAAAGTCAACTTTCTCAAGCTTGACTTCCCCTAAGGACCAACTTGCCAAGTTTGACCTTACATCCCTCCCCATGCATCATAAATGGTTTCATTAATGTCTCATTGGTGAGGATTCTTTTCTTCCCATCCCTCATTAATTCCTAAGGCATGAATGCCTCTTACACTTCATTAATGAGTTTTTCAACTCCATTAATGCACCTTGTCCCCCCTCTATCTCCTCATTCTTCTATAAATAGAATGTGTTTTTGAGCACAAATAAGCCCATAATTTTAGAGAAAAATGCATTGTTATGTTGTTAGAATAAACATAGATTCATATCATATTTTAGATTTCATGTTTAGGCATTGTTATTTTCATGCTTTTTAGAGCTAGAATGCATGTTTAGGAGATATCTTTCTTTGTTTTAACTCAAATATTTCATGCTAAGTCTTATATGTCACTGATAATAGCATAATCTGAGGGCTATTATGTTTCTTATCATACTCTTCTTAGTTAGAAAGCAATAGGTAGATTTTAGTGGTTTATATGCTCATCTAGCCATGTTTTCCACTAATGCAATGATCTATTGAAGTGTTGTGTCATAGGTAATAGGTACAATATTTAACACACATTTCTGGCACCCACCATGGGGATCAAATCTAGATTTGGCCTCATTTTAACTCCATTTTTCACTAATCTTTCCTCCCAGTTTTCAGGTCCAGAGTTGTTTCTGGTCATTCTGGCTCACATCTGGGATACGCCCTCACACCGCAAAAAATGAGGCTTGCATCCAGGATTTCCTAGATCAGTTTTGGTTTAGAGTCACATCTGGGGAACATTCAGTCGCATCTAGTGACAAGGGCTCACATCCGATATATGGTATCGCATATTATGTTTTTTAGATTGCATCTGGTAAAAAAATATTGTGTACTTCATTGCCTAACCTCTAACAGTTTGATCACTTTGGTTTTTGTCTTTTAAAGTAGCCTAACTAGTGTTTGTAGGTTCCTATCAAAGGTTTTTCATGGGAGTTGAACAAATAATACTAACGTGATTTTTCAAGTTTCCCAACCCCCTCCTTGACCTCTATTTACAGGCTTTTCACACTAAGAACATTTTCTAATCTTCTACTAAACTGACTAGAGGACTATGCTCTTTTCCTTTTAAGGAAAATCAGAAACTCACACATCAGTTTATGAGCTGAAAGGAATTTGGAGATAACTGAACCAAGAAAAAAAAAACTAAATTTCTTTTGGATGAGTAAATGAACAACTAAAACCACTAAATTTGTGGGCTAAATGAACAATCTCATTGTCTAATTTTGGGGATCAGAAATTGAAAAAGCTATTCATCTAAAATTGCGGGTAATTGAACAACACAAACTTTCAAGCATTTTGTTTTCCATAAAATAGGAACATTTTAAATCAAGCACAACATTGCTTGAGGGAATGAACTATTTCCTTGAAACTATTTTGGGAGAAAAGGGCATGGATTAGGAGAGTATACTCTTCTTCTTCGGAAGAATTAGAAACCTAGATGTCCTATGCTTGCCAATCCTTTGTATGGTTATATAATAGTAGAGGGCCTACCAGTTGAGGAAAAAATTCTCCCGGGAATGACCCAATTGAGGAAATGTTTTCCATCGACCCTTCCAACTCACTATAAATAATTGCTTCCTCATAGGCCAGAGCCTCAGAAGATGGAATCGGTTTTGTTCCTATAATTTTGACATCATTCCTTGAACATGCTTGGGTGTGTGTAGAGTGGAGCTGCTTGAATCTTTCTTGAGAGACTACACATATTTGAGTACTCATAGGGCTATACACCTCAATTTTTCCTTGTGCAATTCTATGGGACATGGTTTTGAACGTATTGCCCAATCATAGATAACATTTAAACTAAAATAATTCCTGATTCACCCCCAAAAGGGTGATAATCCTTGTGCAAGGCAAAAAGTAATTTCCCCAAGACACTCGTCATATTGTTCCCTCACTTGCATTTGGATTTGGCTAATATAACATCATGACTAGAGCCATTGTGTGCTTGGTGATGGCTTTATTTTGATTAGCATTTGAGTGTGTACCTAAGTCAACAAGCAAGGATTTTCATCCTCCGCCTAGAAAATAGGGATAAGATGTGTGCCTGTTTCACCCTCCTAACAAAGCAAATTTGTTTGACGTGTCTGAAAGAGAATTAAAAAGATAGCACCTTCAAACAAGTAAAAAAATTCAATCCTTGGCATACACATGTGTTTTTCACGCACTTCCAAAACAAGTTTTCCAAAATTGGCCAAATCTGACAAAGACATTAGAAAATTGCATCCTAGATTTTGTGGCTTATTTTTGGTATTTTGGCTCGCATCTAGTATCCTAGCTCACATTAGGTCAACACATCATCACATATATGGTTCCATCTCGTATATAGGGTCATCAGTAGCTCACATCGCGTATTTCAAGGCTCACATCTGGGAGCTTGCATCTAGGATAGTTGGCACTTGCAGAACAGTTTCTTAGAAACTCTCACTTGATTTGGATACCCTTTTGGCTCTTTAGTCTATCCCTATTGTGTTTTCTAGTCTCCTTGTTTCTGTGTCGAAACACTTTTTCAAACATCTACCTTGTATGTCCTATCGGTTTCTCGCAATCTATCTCAATACATGTGGTCTATCTGCTTTTTACAACAACTTGATTTCAAGCTCACTATCAGGTAATTCTAACCCTCTAACACTGGAATCATTTACTTCTACCAAAACACAATTGATACTTCCAGCTAGACACACTCACTTGACCGATTCAAGATACAACCTGCACTATCGAGAAACTTTGACAAAGTTGGGATAGGGATACATGGTTAACACACGATGAAACAAGTACACACCTAAAGGATTCAAAGTGCCTCCTAAAAAACCACACTTTCAAGGAGAAACATCTCGCAGTTCCCTGCTCGATCTAGACTCTCTAGAAATGGACAGGTCCACTCGTGGATGGAGTGAGGCTTTTGATGAATATGACAATATCAAAAAATCAAAATCATGAAGATATCGATGAAGATGAAGAACCCACATTTGAACGTCCTCCATTTGGATCAGGCAGTGACGAAGACATCCTAGAAGAAGAGTACGATAAACTCAAACAGAGCAAGAAGTTCCACAAGATACTAGAAAGGATGATTGATGAGGATAAAGATAAATACTTCCTCCATTTAGCATCCACTGGTGTAAAATTACCCAAGGATTATGATGTGGAACACCCAAAGGAAAAGGAGGTACCAACTCCTATTTCTATTCTTTCCAAACAACTTATCTTAATGCAAACAGAGATTGCAACTCTCAAGCAAGAGAAGGCTAAACCCAAAAAAAATACTCCATGGACTCCACTTTTCCATTTCCTTTCGATAAAAGTATCACTATGGTTCCATTTCCTCCCAATGTGGCAAGCCCAGAATATGAAAATTACACGGGAGAGAAAGATCCACATGACCATGTTCAATAATGTTGCACTCTTAGCATAGAGTACATGCATGAACCCACCTACCTCATGTGACTGTTTCCTGGAAGTCTGGGAGGCAATGCCATGGAATGGTTCTCGAAACTTACACCAAAGGTCAATACTTATGAGGAGTTAATACAATAGTTTATCCAACATTACTTCTATAATATCTAGCATGACATGACTATGATGGATCTATGCAACACTAAATAGAAGACTGGCGAACCCTTTACCCACTTTCTACAATGGTGGAGGAAAATCTTTGCACGGTATTCAAGAGCTATTCCCGAATCTGAGAAAATGGGAATCTTTTTCAATAACTTGATACCAGAATTGAACTACACATTACAGATGCAAGATTCCCCTAGCTTTGACAGGATGATAAAGAACACCCTCTATATCGAAGAAGTTATGGTAAAAAAGGGGGAATCACTCTTCAAAGTGAAAACAAAACTAACAACTCCAATTCCAAGCCTAAATGATGGAAGTAAAATAAAAATGTTGTCAATGATGGTGTAGTAGACGCATCCAATTTTGGTGCTAAACCCGAGGTGTTCAATCTAACTAACAGTATGCAAGCAAGAAAAAATACCAAGGTAACAACCCCTATACCCAAAGAAAACAATGATAATAACAAGGGTCAGCCATGGACTTCAAAACCTCAAAGAACATTCACTCCTTTGGGAAAGCTTCTTGAGACTGTTTTAAAGACACTTCTAGACAACAAAGTTCTCACAATCCAAAATTCTAAACCATGGGAACCAATGGTCAAACCAAGGTGGTGGGATGACAATTCCTACTGTCTTTTACAAAAACAATGGACACAAGACTAACAATTATCTTAAGCTCAAACATGTTATTCAAGACCTCATTGAAGGAGGTAAGATCAAAGTGGATGGAAACACTACCAATGAAGATCATACAACATTTAACAAACCGTTCCCTAACTACGACAAAGGGGAAACATCTAAAGAAAAAGGTAATGAAGTCAACTACACTTACTCCAATAATGATAATGTGATCAATATGCTAGACAATAAAAATGAATCAATTAATGTGGTCACAATCAAAGGTGTTTCTTTCCAATCAAATATAGTGACTCATAGCCAAGCACAGGTCATAATCAAAGGACCCAATTCCTCCTCAAAACCAGCATCAATGTTCAAGGTTCCTATTATTACTATCCCTAAACCAGTAGCAAAACACACAGTTACTATTCCTGTAGCAAAGTATGACTTGGTAGATCAATTGCAATGAACCTCTACCAAATGGATCTACCCACATGGGATCGCAAACAAGAATAACATTGTACAAAGACATGGAACACATATTTCTTAAATTCAAAATTTTGATTGTTGAATCGCTATTGCGCTTGATAAATGAATCAATAGTATTTCTCAATACTACCTAAACACAGTTTGACCTTTGTTTTATTATGACTCTTTTATGAACCCGTGATTTTTTCACTGGGGGCATCTAAGCAGTTATGAATTTTATTTTATTGATTCACAATTGATAAGTTATTATGTCTTCTGAGTTACTACATGATGTCTGTGCAAAGACAAAGAGTTGCAAGGATAGGGGTGTTAGTATACAGATTTGTCCTTCAACAAGAATTACAATATATGACTAAAAACACCCAAATAGAAGAACAAAAGATACCAACAGTTGGATGGGTTATCATTAATTGATAACTCTCCTCTGAATTTTGAGGTACAACTCTCTCATAAAATATTTTCAATGAATGTGATAACTGCTTATGTCTTTAACCTAAAGACATGAAGGGATTCTAACATTCACCCATCAACATGGAATGAAAGTGATTATCAGATATTCAACTAAAGAATGAGAGAGAAACTAGATAACAGCTTCAAAACCATTTATCAAGTCCTTCACATAACAGAAGAAGTAAGAGGGACTAAATAATTCATTTAGTGGAAGATGAATTTATGAACCGACTGATTCACAATTACATAAATACTTGACATAATAATGCAAAACTATATTCAAAATAGGGAGAAAAGACTACATAATCAATTTGAACTAGGAAATAAATACTCAGACCTCAAGATATGACATAAATATACTCCTCTTTATTCTGAAAACATAACAAAATAACCATAGGATTGCTTGTCTTTGTCATTAAAATCAAGTTGCAAAAAGATGAAAAAATGTATTCTCTCTGTCTCCCTCTGTTACAATTAAAATAATATTCTCCTCTTCCCCCCTACAACTACAGAACTCCAGCCAGAAAAAGAAGAACCAAAATTTTGATTTCATGTTGGATATTTAACTCCTTTGTTCCTCGGTAACTTTTTTCAGTTTTAATAATTGATTCTTTCCTTTATTCCAATGGATTCCCTTTCAGTTTTAATATCTGATCTTTTTAGACCATGTGCCTTTTTAGAATATTTTCTTATAATTCTCTTGATTATGGGGCCTCCCCATGTCTTTATTATTATTTTTATTATTATACGAGTCTCCTTTAGATGATACATGTATATACCTGGCACTTGGACACTTTTAATTAAATAGCAATCATGTATTATGTCAAAGTGGAGAAATTCACATGGGATCATCGCCACTTGGCTCTGCATCTGTCATGGGTAACTTTCTTATCTGCCTCATCATGTTTCCAATTTCTGTTTGAATAATACCATTTTTTATATGATCTATTTCTTTTGTGTCTCTCTCTAGATATGAATATATTAAGGCTCAGGTACAAGAAAATTTGCTCGCATTCAGATGGAGTAAGAAAAGGGGAGTCATGATAACCAAATTCTTCAAATTGATCTTTTAGGAAGATCATTGACCTACAGCTCGTGATTCTTTCCAAAAGGATCAAGAAAAGAATCATTATACTTTCACAAGAGTTCTTTATTGAGAATCGATCATCTTTCATTTCGGGAAGACAATCATTAACTTCCCTTTCCTGACCATCATTACTTCTGTTTGGATGACTTTGGAGTTCTAGTCTTAATTCCCACCTTGGGAATAGGAAGACTCAAATCACTCATTGTCATGGACCACAGGAGAAGGTTGAAATACATGTTTTGGCCAGGCACTTTTGTTAAACTATCTGCGCACTTCTCAATATGAGACTTCTGCATTGGTGAATTGGGTTTATGATTTTGTCTTGCATTCATCAAGTAGCTGGTTACAATGTATGACTAGTGCATTTTGTCAAATACTTGGTGCCTCTGGATTGTACTTTATTAATTCCTTGCATATATTATCTAAAATGCAGAGCATTGTAGAAATAGGGCGGTGTTGATTACCATCTTCTTTGTATTTGAGACTTGATGTTGTCGATGAGAATCTTGAATAGTGATCTGCCACCATTTCATCGGTAGCATGAGGTCTACTGCATTTTTACAAGGGTGACTTACACATCCCCTATCGGCACTATATATATATATCAGTTACAACTATTGACATTCAGACAAATAGTTGAGGGACCACCTTTGTACATAGGTAATTCATTTTAAAATCTGCGTGTTCAAATATCTTTAGGGTCAACCCAAGGTAATTTCACCGAGAACCCATCCCATTTACACATCAAGCCATCAATGTTGGACATCGATTTGAGCTTCAAGCATGTCCTTTCCACCACTAAAAGGGAACGATGAGGCATTCTATCAAACAGTTCGTGGTATATCTCTATAGTCATGTCTTTGTTTTGAATTTGAAGATGCCACTGCTTTCATTGGTGTATTGACCGAATCAATTCCATTGCCGCCATCTTTTCTCTTTCACGGGACTTGGGGGGAGATCTGCATTATTATATATGCCACGGGTGCTTTAAAATATTCACTGATCAACACTTGAATTGGGGACACACGCCCGAGATCTGCTTTGAGATGAAACCACCAATTCCACTACACCATGTCTCACCATTATGACTATTGGTCAAGTTCCATTATATCGGGCTCAATTGATTATTAAAATAGCTAGATCAACTTGTGAATTTAATTTCCAAAATACACCAATAGGGAATGACAAGAGTAATGTTTATCAGCGATATACATTTAGCCTATTCATGAAAATGGTCCTGACTTTTTCATCCTCCCTATGAAATGTCCCTTGATTACATACCTGAGACTCGGACCTCAAACAAAAGGGTTCGTGCTTCATATATTGGTTTGAAATCAGTAACCCCACGAGTTACACAATCACACAATATTCAAACCTGGTGGTGATTTTGGTTGATAAGGGGGATCCATAGCTCTAAAATTTTGTTTCCTTTTTAATGACACCTATGGTTTCTTAAATGGCACTCCAAGATTTTTTACCCAACTAAGAGTCTTCATCAACTTACTGCATTAGGCATTCACAACTTTGGATCTTGGACTATTGAATATGCAACATCTGGATTTTTGAACTTGATATGATCTTTGCATACCCAAACACACAACCTGGATCTCTAAAATTAAATCACTAAATTACTAAGAGACTAGTAATATCACCAAGACATGGCATCAGTTTGAGGCTTTTGAATCTTTGAATATGCACATGCGAACTTGCACTCTCATGTTGAGCTCCCAATTTTAGCTTTAAACATAAAACTGTATGCTCCATTATTCTGAACCTTAATTCTTGCATTCAAACTGTGAAATTTGAACTTGTAGTTTCATACTTGCAAATCTGAACCATGCAACTGAGTTTTGAGGCATTCAAACTCTGTGTCTTGAACTTATGCTTTTGTACCGATGAACTTGCTATATGAACCTTGGAATTGAAACTATGTTGATAGCTATAAACTTGAACTTGCAAACTTGATTTTGAACTTTGAACTTGAACTTTAACTTCAAGGTTCAAAGTTCAGGTTCAACATATCCTCAAAAAACTATCTTCTTCACAAGATCAAACCTTATAAGGCATCATTAGTTATAAAATCCACATGAAAATGAAATTATTTGAGAACTTCTTTCTATGGGATCGATTTTCAAAGTTTGAAACTTAGGTGCTTGAAGCAGGCTAACAACTGTCTTTGACTAGGGATGTGCACTGTAAAGTGCATGAAGAATCCAACAATCAAGTTAAAAAGACCAGTGCCTAGTCCATTGGGTAGCAGAGTCAAAGCACATGACAAGAAAGAGGGGCTACTCACAGAGAGAGTAGGGCAACAACCAAAACAAACTGCTCTAAAAACCTAAACTAAAAGCAACATAGCAGCAGACTAAAACAAGGAAAGCTAAACTACACACTAAAAAAACTTGTAGAGAAAGGACATATTTACAAACATATACATAGGTAGGAAGATCCCACCATGACATTTAGAAACAAGGAATACTTACGTGAAGCCATCAATAGGGTGAGAAAAATAAGAACCTTTCCAAGTTAGTCGGTTGCATTTGAAAGAAAGATCCCCATACCTTCTTTGCTTGGTAAACTCTACATGGCAAGAGTTCTGATCAATCATGTACAGGAACTTGGCAAGGTGATAGTCATATCCAAACAACCATGACTCATCATAAATTTTAGGCTGCAATTTCTTGCCATCACTTTGAGTGAAGTAATTTGTATCACAAACAACCATGCCATTCTCTTGGGAATAACAGGCTAAACCGTTGATGAGGAAGGCATTGGGGAAGAACCTTGTAGAAGCATTCAAACCAAAACCTGGAGCTAGGCCTGCTGAAAACCAGTCCCTTGTAAGTCCATCAACAACTTTATTTTCAAAATAGAATGCCTTCAATGTTTGGGGCTGAGACCACTTCTCTTGAGTTGGGGTGAGATCAAATAGGAAGGCCTCATATTCAATATTCTCATCAAAATCACAAACTCTAAATTTTGGTTCACCAACTATCACATTATGAACAACATTGGACTCAAAAATGAAAGTGTCAAGATCCTTATATTTTGAAACAGAAGGCATCAAGCTCAAGGCATCATTTACCTCAACCGTACATAGGTTTCCATGCACCTCGATGATCTTTTGGACATCGTCCACTATGTCATCTTCAGCTATCTCAAGAAGCCATGGATTATTCTTTGAGGGAGCTTCTAATTGGTTGTCATGCTTTGAACTGGCTGTAGCTTCCTTTCTTTGCTGATGTATGATCATGCTGCCATAACTTTCAAGACAACCTTCTTCCTACTCTTTTCTGGCATACAGAAGATCATAGAGTACAAAGAGAGGATTATCTTTAATTTTAAAATCTTCAATGTATTCAGCAGGTAAGTATAATGCATTCACACTGCCCCAAACAATCTCACCATCATCATTTTGGGAAGTATTCCCTACTGCTATCATATCAACCATAGATTTGTCTTGGCATACAAAAGAATAATCAGAATTTATAATTTCTTCCTGAATGTTAGAAGCTGAACTATCCTTAGGACAAATAGTTAAGAGTAATGTTTTTTCAAAACTACTTTCAATGACCATAGGATCAAACTTAGTAGGAAAAACCTCTCCTTGCTGCATGTGATTAAAATCTTCATTGAGTGAAAATAAAGGTTGGAAATCATAAGTTTTTATCTCTTTATCATCATTTATCAATAACTCTTCTATGGCATGAGGCTCTTCTTTAAAATGCAGCTTCTCTTGTTGAATTTGTTTCTGATTTCCCTTTTGTTGCCGATCAAAACTCCAAAGTGTTGATGATTCTGTCATTGTTTTTGAAATATCTAGATCATCTGAGACCAAGGGATAGGATAACAAGGGTTCTTTAATCTCTGATTCTTCTCTTGATATCTCCGTGGCAGCTGAAATTCCTTGATCAAAATTTTTGAGATCATTAAATATTTGATACACACATTCTAGAAGTATGGTGGATCGATGATCCTCAGAAGGATTCAACTTGCTCTCTTTAGATTCATAGATGCTCCCTTTTAAGGCATTCCACAAATACTAGAGCATTGGATCTTTCTCAGAATTTATCTCATCAGCAGTAGGTTTCTTTCGAGGCTGCTCTTTTAATCCCATTTCTTGATCACTCATGACTGTATAGTTGCAAGAAATATAGCTCGATGAAATCACCAGAGCTTCTTCCTCCAAAACCTCCAGTTCTTTTTTGAGCTACTTCACTTTCCTCTTGGATGCATCCTAATCTTTCAGCTTATGAAATCTATGACACAAACTCATCCATAGCAAGGTAGAGGTGTGGTCATCAGCAAGGCTTATCTTCAGATTCACAGCCTTTGAAATACTTTGTTTATAATGTTCCCAGAAATCTTGTAGAACCTTATCATTCATCCAAAGAATCTCTGGGATAGTGGGGCCTGGTCTTCTTCCCATTCTTGTAACTCTCTAGGATTTGCAACAAGAATCAGCAGAGTCACCACTTTATCAGAGTCACCAATCTCCTGCACATGGAGATATACATACAACCAAGGAAATAATTATTCAACACTGATCTTCATTTCCATTCCCTAGTAGAGTCACCAAAAATCTGTTAGTAGATAGATTTTTCCTTCAACAAGAATTACAATAGATGACTCAAAACACCCAAATAGAAGAACAAAAGATACTAATAGTTGGATGGGTTATCATTAATTGATAACTCTCCTCTGAATTTTGAGGTACAGCTCCCTCATAAAAAAAATTTGATGAACGTGATAACTGATTATGTCTTTAACATGAAGACACGAAGGGATTCTAACATTCACCCATCCACATGGAATGAATACGATTATCAAATATTCAACTAAAGAATGAGAGAAAAACTAGATAACAGCTTCAAAACCATTTATCAAGTATGTCACATAACAGAAGAAGTAAGAGGGACTAAATAATTCAGTTAGTGGATGATGAGTTTATGAACCAACTGATTCACAATTACATAAGTACTTGACATAATAATGTAGAATTGTATTCAATATAAGGAGAAAAGACTGCATAATCAATTTCAACTAGGAAATAAATACTCAGACCTCAAGATCTGACATAAATATACTCCTCTTTATTCTGAAAACATAACAAAATAACCATAGGATGGCTTGTCTCTATCATTACAATCAAGTTGCAAAAACATGAAAAAATGTATTCTCTCCATCTCCCTCTGTTACAATTAAAATAATATTCTCCTCTTCCCCCCTACAGCTATAGAAATCCAGCCAAAAAAAAACCCCAATTTTGATTTCTTGTTAGATATTTAACTCCTTTTGTTCATCGGTAACTTTTTCAGTTTTAATAACTGATCTTTTAAGACCATGTGCCTTTTTAGAATATTTTCTTATAAGTCTCTTGATTATGGGGCCTCCCCATCTCCTTATTATTATTTTTATTATTATATGAGTCTCCTTTAGATGATACATGTATATACCTAGCACTTGGACACTTTTAATTAAATAGCAATCATGTATTATGTCAAAGTGGAGCAATTCACATGGGATCATCACCACTTGGCTCTGCATCTGTCATGGGTAACTTTATTATCTTCCTCATCATGTTTCCAATTTCTATTTGAATAATACCATTTTGTATATGATCTATTTCTTTTGTGTCTCACTTTAGATATGAATCTGTTGAGGCTTAGGTACAAGAAAATTTGCTCGCATTCAGATGGAGTAAGAAAAGGGGAGTCATGATAACCAAATTATTCAAATTGATCTTTTAGGAAGATCATTGGCCTACATCTCATGAGTCTTTCTAAAAGGATCAAGAAAAGAATCATTATACTTTCACAAAAGTTCTTTATTGAGAATCGACCATCTTTCATTTCAGGAAGACAATCATTAACTTCCCTTTCCCGACCATCATTACTTATGTTTGGATGACTTCAGAGTTCTAGTCTTAATGCCCATCTTGGGAACGGGAAGACTCAAATCACTCATTTTCATGGACCACAGGAGAAGGTTGAAATACATGTGTTGGCCAGGCACTTTTGTTAAACTATCTACGCACTTCTCAATATGAGATTTCTCCATTGGTGAATCGGGTTTATGATTCTATCTTGCATTCATCAAGCAGCTGGTTACAATGTATGACCAGTGCATTTTGTCAAATACTTGGTGCCTCTAGATTGTACTATATCAATTCCTTGCATATATTATCTGAAATGTAGAGAATTATAGAAATAGGGTGGTGTTGATTAACATCTTTGTATTTGAGACTTGATGTTGTCGATGAGAATATTGAATAGTGATCTACCGCTATTTCATCAGTAGCATGAGGTCTACTGCATTTGTGCAAGGGAATCTTCCACATCCCCTATCGGCACTGCATATATATTAGTTACAACTATTGACATTCAGACAAATAGTTGAGGGACCACCTTTGTACATAGGTAATTCATTTTAAAATCTGCGCATTCAAATATCTTTAGGGTCGGCCCAAGGTAATTTCACCGAGCACTCATCCCATTCACGCATCAAGCCATCAATGTTGGACATCAATTTGAGCTTCAAGCATGTACTGTTCACCACTAAAAGGGAACGATGAGGCATTCCGTCAAATAGTTCATGGTATATCTCTATAGTGATGTCTTTGTTTTGAATTTGAAGACGCCACTACTTTCGTTGGTGTATTGACCAAATCAATTTGGTTGCCACCATGTTTTCTCTTTCACAGGACTTGTGGGGAGATCTACATTATTATATATGCCACAAGTGCTTTACAATATTCACTGATCAACATTTGAATTGGGGACACACGCCTGAGATCCACTTTCAGATGAAACCACCAACTCCACTACACCATGCCTCACCATTATGACTATTGGTCAAGTTCCATTATATCGGGCTCAATTCATTATTAAAACAGCTAGATCAACTTGTGAATTTAATTTCCAAAATACACCAATAGGGAATGACAAGAGTAATGTTTATCAGCAATATACATTTATCCTATTCATGAAAATGGTCCTGACTTTTTCATCCTCCCTTGATTACATACCTGAGACTCAGACCTCAAAAAAAAGGGTTGGTTCTTCATATATTGGTTTGAAATTAGTAACCCCGTGGGTTACACAATCTGGACAATCACACAATATTCAAATCTGGTGGCAATTTTTGTTGAAAAGGGGGATCCATATCTCTAAAATGTTGTTTCCTTTTTAATGACACCTATGGTTTCTTACATGGCACTCCAAGATTTTTTACCCAACTAAGATTCTTCATCAACTTACTGCATTAGTCATTCACAACTTTGGATCTTGGACTATTGAATATGCAGCATCTGGATTCTTGAACTTGATATGATCTTTGCATACCCGAACTCACAACCTGGATCTCTAAAATTAAATCACTAAATTACTAAGAGACTAGTAATATCACCAAGACATGGCATCAATTTGAGGCTTTCTAATCTTTAAATATGCAATTGTGAACTTGCACTCTCATGTTGAGCTCCCAATTTTAGCTTTAAACATAAAACGGTATGCTCCATTATACTGAACCTTAATTCTTGCATTCAAACTGTGAACTTTGAACTTGTACTTTCAGACTTGCAAATCTGAACCATGCAACTAAGTTTTGAGGCATTCAAACTCTACATCTTGAAGTTATGATTTTGTACTGATGAACTTGCTATATGAACCTTGGAATTTAAACTGTGCTGATAGCTCTGAACTTGAACTTGAAAACTTGATTTCAAACTTTGAACTTGAACTTTAACTTTGAGGTTCAAATTTCAAGTTCAACATATCCTCAAAACAATGTCTTCTTCACAAGATCAAACCTTACAAGGCATCATTAGTTATATAATCCACATGAAAATGAAATTATTTGAGAACTTCTTTCTATGGGATCGATTTTCAAAGTTTGAAACTTAGGTGCTTAAAGCAGGCTAATAGGGGGCATAACATTTTCTTGGTTTTCTACGTATGGTGATTGTTCCAAATGATCCTATAAATTTCACCTAACTTTGATGTTTATGGAAAGAACTACCACCATGAGTGGATAGCCACATATATCTTGATCTTCGTTATGTGTAAACTACGATGAGTTTGAAACAATTTCCTTGTCTATTTTATGAACTCAAATTCACACTAAGGTATATGAACTGTAATGTACCCAAGGATATGAATTTTCAAGGTCATTGCAGGTCCAATATCTTACCTTACATAGATTCTGATATAATAAAAGGAAAGTGGCTAACTTTTCATCCTGGCTTCTATGCCTTGATGCCTAAGTCTATTTTTGACATTACATCCAAATAAACATAGTATTCATACTTTCATAATATCAGTGGGTATTAGTGATGGTTGTACTATCAGGTGGTATCCATTCTAAAAAGTGCCCAATGATGATAAAATGCTACAATATCTGCAAATCAGTGACAGTCCTAAGAGTCTGCATATAGATGCATTTAGAAATTTTATGCTTCTTTTTTACAAAGAACAACATAAGGATTTGAGCGCAAAATCCTTTCTATTTTTTTTCATATGAAATCCAAGATATTTACATATCCATGATTCCTAAAATCTTTGATCAATCAGGAATGAAACCAAACTCATATTTTCACATAATTAACTTGGTACTTGTGTGTTTACTATTAAACACACTTCCTTTTTCACTTCTTCTATTCCATTCTTTCTCATCCTACCCGTTCCATGCAAGTGATATGTTCTGTTAGAATAGTCCCAAGGGATAACTTTGAGGGGGGGTGAATCAATTATCAGTAGCATCATTTCTTTTTACTTCTTTAACTTTAGAATACAACAAAGTAAATGCTTAATCAGATAACACAGTACTCAACACATAATTTGATTACGGGGAAACCAAATGGTAAAAAACCTGGTGGGAATCAGCACCCACAATAAACTATACTTGTTTGTAGTAATCCCTGTTAGAAGATATTTCAACCCTGTTAGGACTTGTACATTACAATGCAATAAGTATAGTGACCTGGTTAAGGGTCGGACCCTATTAGGAGTCTTTTACAAATAACCCTGTGAGGGGTGGTGGACTCACTATTCAAAAGCTCACTAGTTGATGGTGAAGGCTACAACCTTCTGTATAATAGATATGCACTATATCTGATGATGAACTGTAGAGTAGACCTATTGTCTTGATCAGTTCTAGTGTATTGCAATCTTTCACTTCTTCTTCACATAGAATCTTGATGAATGAACCAACTCTGATAATCTGCTATGTACATCTTTCTTATCTTTTCATATCATTCACACTTAGCATGTCACATTTGACTTTCTATAAGTATCTTCCTCATAGTATGAGATCATGGGACCTATAAGACAACTCTTCATAACATCCTTGTTGGTTCTACTAAGAACGCAAGCATTATTAAAACCACACAAGTATAAACCAAATAGACACGACGCTTCACTAAGTCGACCTTACCAATTTAACTCTAACATTGCAATCTTCTTGAAACACATTTGGTGCCTTTGGATTAATATCATCAACTCATAAATAATCATGAATATACACATGAATATAAAGAAGATAGGTGCAACTCAAGAAACATGTGATATACGTCGGCCCTAAACTGTTACACTTCCAGAACTGTAACTGCCACTAACAGAATTACATAGCTTTACTAAAACATCATATCTGGGTCTGTGTGTATGAAAATAACATAATAAACATGTCAATAACATGTATCTATCCACGCAAGTCTTCATATCATCATTCTGATAAGTACATACAGAATTACTACTATGTATTATATGTTGTCACCAATAACAAACATACAAACAATGAACTCCTCATAATAAAATCTCCAACAATCTCCCCCTTTGACATTGATGGCAACATATGATATCAAAAACATCCTCTATTCATGGTGTCCTCTTTCTTTTACAATCTTCTCAATATCCTCATCAAAGATTTCTCTAAACTGCTGCAGTTCCCCTGTCTATGTTTTTTGTTCCATGTATATACTCCCCCAGAGTATATGCTCCCCCTTAGTACATACTCCTCTTTACTATATACTCCCCCTTTGATATTAATGGAAAAGGGTGCCATAGATCTTTAGGTACAGGTACTACTCTAGAAGTAGAGTAGTCAACCATTCATCAGTCACTTAATGACTGATGTCTTTGCTGCTTCTTCTAAGTAGATTTAGGAGAGGGAATTACTCCCAACTTCTCCCTGAGATACTCAAAAGTATCCTTTGATAAGGGCTTTGTGAAAATATTTGCCAACTGTTCTTTAGTGTTCACATAGTCCAATTTGACTTCTTTGTCTGCAACCTTTTCTCTTAAGAAATGATACTTGATTTCTATGTGTTTTGTCTTTGCGTGCATCACAGGGTTCTTAGACATGTTGATAGTGCTAGTATTATCACAATGAATAACAATAGGATAATGAACCTGAATGCCAAAGTCTTTAACCATTTTCTTGATCCAAACCATGGTTGAACAATTTAGTGCTGCTGCAACATATTCAGCTTCTGCTATTGACTGAGAAATATAGTTATGCTTCTTGCTTATCCAAGAAACCAACATGTCTCCAAGGAATACTGCTCCTCCTGAAGTGCTCTTCCTGTCATCAATACAACTTGCCCAATCTGCATCTGTATACACATGAAGCTTTACATTCTCTGATTTAGGATACCATAAACCATAGTTTATAGTTCCCTTTAGATATCTGAATATCCTCTTGATTGGCATTAGGTGACTCTACTTGGGTTCAACTACAAATCTTCCAACAATACCAACTGCATTAGATATGTCAGGTCTAGATTGAGTTAGATAAATGAGTTTACCAATCATAGATTTGTACAATATTTTATCAACTGTTGTGGAATCATCATCCTTTGAAAGGTTGCTTCATGTTATCATGGGAGTGCATACTGGCTTACAGTCATCCATCTGGAAGGTCTTCAATATTTCCTTCACATATTTTGACTGATTAATGAATATACCTTTATCTATTTGTTTTACATTCAGTCCCAAAAAGTGTTTTATAGGACCAATCATACTCATTTCGAATTCATTATGCATTTCTTTTATAAATGTTGTATTGAGCTTGTGATTACCTCCAAATATAATGTCATCAACAAATATGGCAACTAATAGTAATCCATCAGGTGTCTCCCTTGTGAATAGGTTATAATTTGCTACTCCTTTCTTGAATCCAATCTTGGTAAGATAACCATCATGTCTCTCATACCAAGCTCTTGGGGCCTATTTAAGACCATAGAGTGCTTTCTTTAATTTGCATACCATGTCTGGTTCATCTAAAAGACTAAATCCTTCAGGCTATTTAATGTAGAATTCTTCATTCAAATCACCATTCAGAAAAGATTATTTTACATCCATTTGATAAACTTTAAAGTCTTTGAATGTTGCATATGCCAAAAACAACTTTATGGCTTCCAGTCTGCTCATAGGGGAAAATGTATCAGTGTAGTCTATTCCTTCTCTCTGCGCATATCCCTTGCATACCAATATTGCTTTTTTTCTTACTACTATACCATCTTCATTCATCTTGTTTCTAAATACCCACTTTGTTCCAATCACATTTTTGTCACTGGGTCTAGGGACCAATTCCCATGTATCATTTTTAATTATCTGATCTAATT
Source organism: Thuja plicata (assembly GCA_018584345.1). Classification (NCBI taxonomy): domain Eukaryota; kingdom Viridiplantae; phylum Streptophyta; class Pinopsida; order Cupressales; family Cupressaceae; genus Thuja; species Thuja plicata. The sequence goes on along the minus strand of MU225234.1, from coordinate 3,075,817 downwards.
TTTCTTTCATTGCATTCTTCCAATCAAAATCATTACAAGCATCTTCAACACTTAAAGGTTCAATCTATGAGAGTAAACATACCTCTTCATCCATTGCTAGACCTTTTGCTTTAGATCTGGTCAAAACACTACTACTTTGATCTCCAATAATTTCATCTTTAGAGTGGTATCTGGATGTGAATTTTGGAGCCTTAGGTGTGTCTTCTTCTTCTGTAATTTGTGATTCTTCTCTGCTTGATTCAGGGTCATTGCATGAGACATCAATGCAATCAAACATTTCTTTAATAATAGTATCTTTGTTGCTAGTTCTGATTTCATCTTCAATCATAGGTGCATATTCATAGTATCTCTCTTGAACCATAAACTTTTCATCAATATTAACATGTGTGCTTTCAATTATCTTCTTTAATCTCAAATTGAAACATCTATATGCTTTTCTTTTAGTATAATAACCAAGGAAAACACCTTTATCACTTCTGGCATCAAACTTACAAACACCATCATCTCTCTTAATGTAGCACTTGCTGCCAAAGATTCTTAAATACTTTACTATAGGTACATTGCCAAACCAAAATTCATAGGATGTCTTATCTGTGCCTGACCTCAATTGAGTTCTATTGATAGTATATACTGTTGTGTTCATTGCATCTCTCCAATAGGTGTGTGCGACTTTGCCTTCAATCATCATAGTGCATGCTATATCAAGTATGATCCTGTTCCTCATTTCTATAATTCCATTCTGCTAAGGGGTTCTAGGTGCACTCAATTGTATTTTAATACCGAGTTCTTCACAATAATCATAAAACTGATCAGAGGTGAACTCTCCTCCTCTATCTGATTTCAGACATTTCAATTTCAATTTGGATTCATTCTCAACCTTATCTTTGAATATTTTAAACTTCTCAAAGGCTTCAGACTTCTCTTTTAAGAACACAACCACCATAATCCTAGAAAAATCATCAACAAACAAAATTAAATACCTTTCTCTAAAGTATGATCTTGTTTGAGTAGGACCATAGAAATCTGTATGCACTAGGTCCAATTTGTTCTCGGTTGAGTTATGCTTGCTTCTGAAAGAACTCCTTACATGCTTACCCATACAACATTCCCTGCATACTATGTCAACTGGTCTTGCAATACTTGGTAGGTCTCTAACTGCCTTGACATTACTGATCTTTACTATGTTATCAAAATTGATATGACATAGTCTCTTGTGCCATAGCCAACTGTCATCTACCTTTGCAACAAAACAACTTACATCATAATTGAGATGAAAAACATTACCTTTTGTTTTAGAACCTGATGCAATCATGTCACCATCCTTTTTGTTAATGATGCACTTGTTTTCTTTGAACTCCAAATGATAACCCTTGTCAAGTAGCTGTCCAACACTCAGCAAGTTATGATGTAATCCATCAACATATAGAACATCATTTGTCTTTTTCTTTCCATCCAAAGTGATAGAAACTCTGCCTATGATAGGTTTAGGAGTGTTATCTCCAAATCTAACCATGACACCTTTGTATTTTTCCAAATGAACAAATCTGCCTTTGTCACCTGTCATATGGTGGGAGCATCCACTATCAATGATCCAATCAGTTATGATGTTTTCTTTGGAAATTAGGGCTAGCTCTTGTTCTTCCTTTTCATCTTCAATGTCCATTTCCTCAAGAAACCTTTCCATGTCTCTAAGGGAAATGAATCCAATTTCATATTCTCCTGAATCTTCATCGGTTACACCTTCTTCAGTATGATAACATTCCTTCTTATATTTGGGTTTGTAATCAGATCTGAACTTCTTGACTCTTGTGGGACACTTAGATGCAAAGTGACCAATCTTGGTACATGAAAAACATTTGAATGGAAGTTGTCCTTCATATTTTCCTTTTCCTTTCTTTTCTCTTCTAGCAATCATAGCAATGATTTCTTCAAGTTCTTCATCAACTTCTTCTTTCTCATTATGACTAGAGATGTGTAAGGATTTCTTACCATGGACTGAGGCTTTGAAAGTTGTTTCACTTTTAGGTTCAGTCTTCAATCTTGATATCTTAAATGCAAAGATTTTTCTGATCAAGGTCTCTCTCTTGAAGTCTTGTGAGAATTGCATGGTTTCCTCTGGAATACTTATCTTATTTTCATAGTCTGATGTTAAAGTAGTTAGCAACTTGTCCATTATATCTTGTTCTGATATTTCTCCACCATTGTTTCTGATTCTAGAGACTGCTTCATTTATCCTCTGAATGTAAGCTCTAATGTTCTCTTCAGGTAACATCTCAATACTGTTGTATTTCTTTTTCCATATCTTCCTACGTGCATTCTTTTCTTGAATATCTCCTTCAAACATATCTTCTAAATACTTCCATATGGTATATGCTTGTAGACACCTAGAATTGACCAGGTGTATCTCAAGCATTCCAAACTATAAATCTCAGCCAAATGCTTCAAAATATCAATGAAAAACAAATAGATAAAATCAAATGGACAAAATTCAAATAAAATTAAAAGATTAAATAATCATGAAATCAAATAATTAAATTCAAGCCTAAAGGGATTAATCAAATTATGCAATTGATTTCTCAATTGTATAGTTCAAATCAAAAAGGATCAAATCCAACCCAGTCACCCTTCCATGGCTAATTTAATTAAATGATGGAGTTATTTAATTCCTAATATCTTTGAGACAACCCACCAACTTTCCCTCCATTTGAAAACACCTCAAACCTTTTGACTTAACCAAGTTTTGATCATGATCAACTCACTCTACCCCCTACCCTTGGGAAAATGCTATAAATACAAGTCATTTCCTTTGTGTTTGGGATCCACGAATTCAAGAGCAAGAGAATCCTTATTATAGGCACATTGAGAGCATATGAGGAGCATTTGAGAGTTGTTTTGAGAGAGTTTTAGTGTTTGCATTACATTTAGCATATCATGTTTAGGAGCATTTGTTATTTTCTCATATGATCTTGGAGCATTTTTGAGCATTTTTTAGCATTCTAGCTAGATTGGAGCATTTAATTTTCATACATATCTTTTTCTAGGATTGTCCTTGAGAGAGATTAAGCCTGAGAGATCTCTTAACAAAGATTGGATAGAGAACTATGAGATGATATAGATCTTAGCTTCAATTCTTAGATTAACTTGTTTTATCTTTCCATAGAATTGTTGCTTTCAATCTTAATTTCATGAAGGTGTATTCTCTTACACACATAATGATGCCCACCATGGGCTCTAAGCCTCTTTACTAACATTTTTGTGATAATATTTGGTCTGTCTTCTTTGTTCTTGGTGTTTTTCTTACAGAAAATAGGAGAAGAACTGCATATGTGATGCAAAGAGCCGCCTACGAACAACAAAACACTGCCTACGGAGCTTGATTCATCTCTGTCTTTCTTTCTGCTACCGCATCTAAGATAAAGTGGGCCACCTACCAGATAAATCATGCTGCCTGTTAGATAAAGTGCACCGCCTATGACTTTTTAACAGCGGCCTACCAACCATCTCTGACCGCATTTTATATTTCCTGCACCGCTTGCTGCTTTTATTTAGCTGTCTATGGTATTTTAAGAGCCACTTTTAAGAATTTAACAGCCGCGTTTAAAACTTTAAATTATGCTTAGTAATATTTGGTAGTCGTTGTTTATCTATTAAATGTCACGTAATCTCTTTTTCTTTAAATAAGGTTTTAATTAATTCTGTCACTGGTGTAATTCTCTGTGTTTTCCTGTTCTACAAATGAAAAATCACCCAAAGGTACAGAAACCAGAGAAGTGGATCTCCAAGCCTAGAAAAGATGTAAGAATCAGAACCAAGAACGATAAAGAGATACATAATGCAAATTTATTAGAGAGTTTCTTTGAGGAAGAGCATTTGTATGATCATTACATTAAGGTGTTCTTTGCATATAAACAAAAATTTCCTACTCTCTAATTGAGTTTGCATGCTTACTTCTTTAAAGGCTTTAATTGATAAATCATTCATTTGAAAATAGCTTTTAGGAGGTATTTGTGTCATTTAAGGTTTTTCCAAGTTTTCTTCACTTTGTCGTGCTTTGTGTTGACTAACTTGTTGGAGGAGATGGAGTGGGAACGATCGCTACTAGGTGAGTAAAAACAAGCCAAATACTCAAAAATGCACCTAACCTTTTGCTAGCTTCGAAATCAGGTACTTATCTCATCAAGCTTGCATTTGATCAAATTGTGGCTTTCTTTTAAATCTAGCATAAGTAGAAAATCCTCTATTTCATCCAAATTGAACAAGCATTAGGCATATGCTCTTCACTT
>MU225234.1:3030465-3044627 GCA_018584345.1 Thuja plicata | reverse complement strand
GCATCATTTGTGCTCTTGCATGGCACAAAATGGGCCATTTTTCTGAACCTATCCACTATGACAAATACACTATCAAAGCCTTGCTTGGTTTTAGGCAGCCCCATTACAAAATCCATTGATATGGACTCCCAAGGTCTTGAAGGGATAGGTAATGGTTGGTAGAGTCCCTGATTTTTTGTCACTCCTTTATATTGTTGGAAGATTGTGCAAGTCTCTATAAACTTCTTGACATCATTGTTCAACTTAGGCCAAAAATAACTCCTTTTCACCATGTCTGTTGTCTTATCTATGCTAAAGTGACCTTCTAGGCCACCACAATGCTTTTCCCTCACTATGTTTATCCTCATTGAGCACTTTGGTATACATAGTTGTGCTCCCTTGAATAGAAGCCCATTCTGAATCAGTTATTCAGAGAAATCAGTGTGATATCTACCCTCCATTTTTGTGCAAATCTGATATACTTCTGCAAAATCAGGGTCATTTGGGTACAAGTGTTTAAGGGACTCAATTCCCACACTTTGTAATTAAAATTCTTCAATAAGACCAACCCTCCTGCTAAGGGCATCAAAAAATTTGTTTGCTACACCCTTTTTATGCTTAATGTTGAAGGTATAGGCCTGTAATTGCTCTACCCATTTGAGATGTCTGACTGAAAGTTTTTCTTGTGAATTGAGGAAGCTTAATGCATGATTGTCGATGTAGACTACAAAATCCTTTGGGATCAAATAGTGCCTCCATTTCTTGAGGGCTTGGACCATGGCATAGAGCTCTAGATCATAAGTGGAGTACTTTCTTTTGGCTTCATTCAGTGTCTCTGAGAAGAAAGCAACAGCCCTGCCCTCTTGACTTAGGACTGCCCCTATAGCCAAATTGCTTGCATCTATCTCTATAGTGAAGACCTTGTTGAAATCAAGGAGGACCAAGATAGGGTATTGTGCAACTCTATTCTTCAAGTATTGGAATGCATCATTGGCTTCCTTTGTCCATGCAAACTTAGTCTTCTTTCCACCTTTGATTGTTTCAAGCATTGGTGCACATACATGACTAAAACTTTTGATGAACTTCCTATAAAATGTTGCAAGCCCATGGAAGCTTCTTACATCACCTTGATTCTTTGGTGGAGGCCAATTAATGATTTCACCTACCTTCTCAGGATCCATATTGAGGGTACCTTGTGAAATCACAAAACCTAGGAATACTAGTTCCTTCTTCATGAATATGCATTTTTCCAAGTTGATTACCAACTTGTGCTGATGGAGCCTTCTTAGTACCTGTTCAACATGATCAAGATGGTCTTCCTTGCTATGACTGAATATTAGTATGTCATCAAGGTAAATAACAACAAATTTTCCAATAAATTCAATGAATATCTCATTCATAAGCCTCATAAAAGTGCTAGGGGCATTGCTCAAGACAAAAGGCATTACTAACCATTCAAATAAACCTTCAGTAGTCTTGAATGTTGTTTTCCATTCAACTCTCGGTCTGATTATGATTTGATGGTATCTAGAATTTAAATCTATCTTGGTGAAGTAGAAAGCACCTCCAATTTGATCCAAAAGGTCTTCAATTCTTGGCATGGGAAATCTATACCTTATTGTGATTTTATTTAGGGCCCTGCTGTCAGTGCATAACCTCCATTTGCCATCCTTTTTAGGGGCCAAGACTGATGGTACTGCACATGGGCTGAGACTCTTTTGAATGAGTCCTTTTTCCAACAATTCAGTGACTTGTTTTGCAATCTCTATATGCTGCAATGGAGTCATTTTGTATGGTGCCTTATTAGGCAGGGATGAGCCTGGTATGAGGTCTATTTGATGACTAATGTCCCTAATGGGAGGGAGGCTAGTGGGCAAGTCACTAACAGTGACATTTTTATACTTTTGCAGTAGTTTTAAGACTTCATTTAGTATGGGCTCCTTTTGATCAGACTTGATATTATCTTTGGGCTTTGAAATTAAGACAAATGGTTCTATATCAAATTCTTTCAAGGTTTTTAACATCTCCTTTTCTCCCATGATGATCACAGTGGGTTCTTTTACAGATTTTTTATCCGGTAGGGGTTTCATAGTGAAGGTCTTCCCATCTTTAGTGATGGAGTAGGTGTTCTTCCTACAATGGTGTATGGCATCTACATCAAATTTCCAGGGCCTGCCTAGAAGGATGTGTGAAGCATCCATTTCAACCACATCACAAAGGACTTTGTCTTTAAAATCTGAAATTGAGAACTCTATCCATGCTTGGTCTGTTACTAGAGTTTGTTGGCCTCTTGTTAACCATGAAACATGATAGGGGTAGGGGTGTGGAATTTTAGAGAGGTTTAATTTCTGAACCATTTCACAAGATACGAGATTTTTAGTTGAACCAGAATCTATAAGTAGATTGCGTACCTTTCCATGACACTTGATTTTTGTTCTGAAGAGATTCTTCCTTTGTGGAAGTTCTTGGGCTTGTGGCACTTGAAGGAAGACCTGCCTCATCATCAAGCATACTCCTTCCTCTGGCTCCAAGTCTCTAGCATCAACATTGTCTTGTTGTTTATCTTCTTGGACAAGTTGTGCCCTCCTCTCTCCTTGGTTGTTGTTGTGTCTCTTCTCAGGGCACCTTCCTGCATGATGTCCCAATTGGTTGCAATAAAAACACTTCAATGGTCCATTACCCCTTCCTGAATTTGTCCTTCCCCTATTGAAGGGTCTCCTTCCTCTATGTTTCCTCTTGAATTGGAATCACTATTTTCTTTGTCTCCTTGGTCAGGGGTCCTCCTGCTGCTGCCACTTTGTCCCTTGTTCCAAGAGCTGACTCTGCCTCTAAAGTTCTTCCCATTATCATTACTCTTTCCTTTGCCAAATTCTTGTTTTCTCTTCCATTTTTTCTCTAGTTTAAGTGTCATTTGATAGCACCTATTGACTGTGGTAGGGCAGTGTAAACTTAACTCTTCTTGAATGGATACTTTCAAGCCATTCATGTATCTTGCTAGATTTTCTTCCTCATCTTCAGCCATATTGGTCTTCATGCATAGTTTCAAGAACTCCTCGGTGTATGAGCCCACATCCATGTCCTTTTGTTTCAGACTTTGCTTCCTCCTATGGAGTTACACCCCATAGTCCTCAGGTACATATGTCTCTTTGATCAATGCTATCATTCTATTCCATGAATTGATCATGTTCTTTCCATTCTTCACCCTCTTTTCTTGGATGGAATTCCACCAAGTTAGGGCTGCTCCCTTTAACTTGGATCTTGCCACCTTTACCCTCTGCTTTTCATGGATGTCTTCATAGTCAAAGAATGTTGTTAAAGCCTCTATCCAATCCAAGGCTAAGTCTACATTCATCTTTCCATTGAAGATTGGAAAATCTATCTTTTCCTCCATGGTTCTCCTTCCCATGGACTTTAGAGCATCAATGAAAGGCCTTTGATCTACATGGATGTATTGAATAGGGTCATCCTCCTCTTCTTCACTTTCCTCTTCATTCTTAGACTCATCTCGTTTTCTCTTGTCAAGTTTCTTCTCAACTTCCATAAGCCTCTTGGTCAAGGCCGTGTTTGCAGACCTTTGCTCTCTAACCATCTTTGCTCACTCCTTGTTTGTGACCCTTGTAGGGATCTCTTCATCTTCAGGAGAAGACATAGCTCTGATACCACTTGATGTAGTAGTGGCAAGTGGAAGCCTCCAAGCAATGAGCCAATGGTAGAGTTTCAATCCTCCAACACCCTAGGTGAAGGGTCAAGTGCTGAATACCTATCACAGGTATGACAAAAGGAATTCAAGGAAGGTTATCTCAACCCTACAAGACAATATAACCTAATCACTAGACTTGTCAAAGTCCCAAGCACCAAGAAACAAGAATTCACTAAGAGGTCTCCTTAGGAGATAAGTATTCAAACTCCATCATGCATTGCACTTTGGTCATACTGCCGAGGTCTATCTAAGAGAAGATGACACACATCCATGGGCAAGATCTCACACAAAAATCTATCCTTATACTTCCCTATGAAAAATTCTACCCAAGCTTTCTCATTGACTATTAAATGTTGATCTAAGTAACTCTATAAGGATTAGTGTGAGTTATCCTTGTCAAATTTAACTTCTCAATAGCTTCTAAGGAGGCCATATTATTAGTACAACCTAAATCTATGATAACCTTATAGACCTTATCGAGTACCTTGCAGTTGACTCAAAATAAAGATCTTCTCTGGCTTGGCTCTTCTTTGATTGGTTCTTTGAGGAGTGTTCTCTAAACCATCAAGTGCTCTCCCATTTTTGACCCTACAGGGAATTTTGTATTCTTGGTGCTAGAAGACTCTTCTTGCACATAATTATCTCTTTTCTCTCCTCCTGGTGAAGTAGAGCTCTTTTCAGGGCACCAATATGCAGGATGCCCAAACTATTGATAGTTGTATCATTTCATCAAAGAGAAGTAATATCCTCTTCCTTGGCTATCAGTTCTTCCTCTTGAACTATTATTTGAACCTATTCCTCCATTCTAACCACCTCTAGTGTTACTCGGTTCTCCTTGATTCTCTGTGAGTTTATTGTCACTTTGATTTTTAGCTTGAGAATTTCTTCCTCCATATCCTCCTCTATGACCTCTATTGTCTCTTCCTCTGCCTCTAATGTTTGAGTTTTGTTTCTTCTTGAACTTGTCTTCCACTTTGAGAGATAATTGATGGCATTGGTGGAGAGACTTGGGGCTTAAGAGACTGATCTCTTCTTGAATAATCCATTTTTGGCCATTCTGATATCTTGCCACTTTTAGGCTTTCTTCTTCCATCACAAGGGATCTCAAGCATAGCTTATGGAATTATTCTGTATAGGCATTGACTTCTAAGTCTTTATTCCTCAGATTGTGCCTTTTCTTATGCAGTTGCACTTCATAATCATCCAGAAGGTAAGTTTCCTTCATCTTTTCCACCATAACTTCCCAACTAGTTATGGGGTTCTTTCCTTCTTTTTCCCTTTCATCTTGGACAAATTTCCACCAAGTGAGAGCAGTTCCTCTGAATCTTGTCTTGGCTATTCTGACTTTCTGAGCTTCAATCACACTATCACAATCAAAGTAATTTTCAAGACCTTCTATCCATTCCATGATTAGTTCTAGATCCATTTTACCACTAAATAGGGGCACACCTTCCAAGGACTTACCACTCATTTCCTTCAACACTTTCAAGAATGGCTCTTCTTGAAGAACAGGGTCTAGCTCTAGGATCATGTCCTCCTCAGCCACTTGTTTAGCCATCTCACCATCTCCGCTCATCAGTTCACTGACTACTATAGTTCAAAGCTGCACTTCTTCTAACTTGCATGCCATTTCAGCTTACTATTCCTTCAGGGGTCTATTCTCCTATCTTTGTTCTCTGACATCTCTTGCCAGTTCTGCATTGGACACCATGTTGGAGGAATTCATAGACCCTTCTAAAATCACACCCAAACAACACAAGCCCAATTCTCTAACTTGCTTTTATACCAATCTGATGTATTACCTGGGTCTAGTTGTTACTACGAGTCAGCCTGACTCTAATTCAAGGTCACTGAATGGACCTAGTAGGGTATTATCCAACCCTATCTTGAGGAAGTCACTAACATCTTCACCTCAAGTTCTCTAGACCTGGTTTACATCGTAAAGCTACTAATTCATGCTAAGAAATCCATTAAGAAAGATTCATTCCCGAGGTTAAACCGACAGGTTTAACCTCTTTGATCAATTCAAATAGATCAAACACATAACACATAATAGATTGCAGAAGGAATCCCAAATACTCTCTGAAAATATATTACATGTACAGTCTTCTTACAATCTCTATCTCTTTCTTCTTCTCCTATCTACTCTTACTTACAAAAGCTTTCAGCTATATATCTGACCCTTGAAATATCTTCAAAATATCTCATGCTCTTTGACAACTTCAACCATCTTGCACAAGTGGTCTGAAAAATCCATAAATGACCCTTCCATGACTGGAATAGGTGTCCCTATTCATTCCAACCAAAAATGACACATAGAGAGCCGTTGCAATTGACCCAGCTGGTCACAAATGTCACATCTTGGGTTTCCTGGGTTGTTAACTGACATTACCGAGTGCCAGTGTTGAATTTTCCAAGCAATAGAAACATCGTCGGTCTTCAAACCCGTGCATCAGATCAAAAACCTAAAAACAAACATAAACACCAGCCAACATTATCAATTGTCATCCCTAATGGACATTACCATTGAGCATTCCCGAGAGACATTCTCAAGAGGCATTCTTGATGAACATTCCTGAGCACCAGTGTCACTGATTCACAGATCATCAGTCTTTGGTTGCTAGAGCCTTATTACATGGAGAGGTTTAGAAACTACCTCAACACACACTAAATCTAGGAAACAACTATCTAGCAACTGGGGTGTTTGTTCACCGATTGACCTTAGTCTTTACAAAAATGGTGGAATAAAACACCTTACAAACTGACAAATGATTTCTATCCTAAAAATGATTCTAACCTTAGATGCTCCTGCACCAATATTTCCCTATAAAAAGGTTAGACGAAATTGTTAATACCTTAAAAGAGGTCCATTGTGATGATAGGGAGTGGTCTTAACCCACTTATCAATAAAAGGCGTCAAATATTTAATTAAGTTGAAAAAGATAATTTAAATAAGCAACGTTCTAAACCTTATAAAAAAGATATTGATCTACCAAAACTTATAATTTTAGAAATTTAAAGATTATCCTCAAAATTCACTAATTTAAGCAAGATTTACTAATCTATAAACTAACCTTTGAACATCATTAATCCATTATAAATAAATTAGTCAAAAAGAAATCTTAATTAAGATGACATTGCACAAACTAAATCTAATTCTGATTAATAAGATTAAACCTTCTAGAAATTTCCTAAATAATATTTAAGCCTTATTATACATTCATTATAATGAACCCTTAAAAATTGAAATGATTATATAAGTCTAATTTTAAAACTCTATATATTTAAAAACAATATTTCCATCAAAAATTTTAGAACCAAACCTACTCTAAAAGAAATTACATGTTAACCAAATTAGGTAACTTATTAAAATAATCTATAAAAAACACAAACCTATTCTAAACCATGCAAAAACAAATCTAATCTATATAATAAAAAAAATTCTATCTTGCCCTAAAATCTTATTACATCCTCCTCAAAATAGGGGGCAGCAGATCTGAAGAAAAGTTCACGCGAAGGGGAGGAGGAATGACGGACGACGCCGTGCAGGATGCAGGGTTTTGAAAGTGCCCATGTTGTCGAGTAGCTCACGCAAAAGAGGGGGGCGGAAAGTTTTACTTGGCGGAGGAGGAGCAAAATACGGAGGAGGAAAGGCGAGTGTGGAACGGGTCCGTGGTGGTGCAGCTCGACGCGGCCGCCACCACGCCCACTATTATTTTCAGTGGTGGCGCGTGGGCTCGGTGCCGCCTAGCCACCGCCACGGCCACCAAGGCCTAAAGCAGAGGGGGGTGTGGGGGTGGCTTCGGCCACACCCCAAACCCTCATAAAAAAAATGGTAGCGCACTGCACTTAAAAAAACTTTGCATAATAATTTTTTTTTAAAAGATATATATATATATATATATGACAAAACTCTTTTAAAAAAAAAAAAAGACTCGTGTTATAATTACCTCTGTGTCAAAACAAAGAACTAAAAGAAACTTATTTTTAAAATTTGAAATATGCCCTCTATCCTTAAGTAAAATAACGAAGATAATGTAGGAACCAAAATTTATATTTGGGAAAAATAATAAATTTTATTTTTTTTAAGATTCTTGAAATGGTTAAGTGCAAAGAAAATTTCTAAATTTCTTAGATCATATTTGCTTGCATATCTACATATATATTATTTTTGACCAAAATAAATATCCAATTCCTTCTAGGTATAGAAATGAACTCTATAGAATTATATAGATCTTCAAAAAAAAATTATAAGCTCATGCATCTTAAAGGTGACAAGATCCTAAATTTATGCATAAATTAATCAAGTTAAATTTTTGAATACGATATGAATAAACTAAGTCATGCTACCATGTTTCTTCCAAAATTCCATTGAATTACAATACCAAATAATGATTACAACAAATTCTCCTCTTCAATCACTATTTCTAAATATGGATACAAAAGATTTCAAAATAATACAAGATTTCAGATTTAAATAATAACCTATATCAAACAACCAACATAATTGAATGAACATATTACAACAAAGGTTACAAATGAAAATTTTCCATCCATACCCATCTTTCACATAAGGGTAATATGCAATCTTTTACTCCCATGAGAGACCTAAAATAATACGATGTTGACCATGGAGGCTCACCTCCCAACCTAGGCCTTTACAAGGCCACCTCCGAGCTTGGGGATCAAAATTGGAATAGGATACAAGTATACAATACTCAACTTACATAACAATAACACTCACAGAAATTTTCAACAAGAAAGCTTCCCAACATAAGGTAGAACAAGAGGAAGGTCTCTAAGAGGCCTTCCTGAAAATAGGGGTAGTGGTAGACCTCACAGTAGGAGAAAACCAAGCATCAAAAATGAAACTCAAGCCACACATGGACCTAATATGACCATATTCACAAGATGAAGTCATGAAATAACCTCCTTATGCCCCCCAGATGCCCTTAAGCCCTACTTGGCATCATGGGTATCATGAAACCCCATGTCTTTCTCTCCACACATGGGAGACTTTACACTAACTGGAATCATTTTCTTCTACCCCTTTAAGGTTACTCTTCCCTCCCAGGGGTGAGTATGTCTTGAAGATACCCATCCAAAATTCAACACAAAATAAAAATATCCAAAAAAACAAAACAATAAAATCTCAACTTTGAAAATAACTCCAAAAATACATAGGACTCCATTAATGGAGTTTCAAGCTCAAGAACTCACATGAACAAAAACAAAAATAAAAAAATTTACTTCAAGAGATCCATCCTTAATCCAAAGTTAAGGTGGGTTGAAATTTGATGATGAGGTATCTCTCCTATCCTTCTTCTCCAAAAGCTCTTTCAATTCTGAATTTTGTCTCTAAGATTAGAGAGTGGGTGAACACTCAACTCATCCTAAATCATTCTCTAAATAGGAAAATCTCCAACAAGATCAAGGTTTAACACAAAGGTGAGGTGACCCTAACCATCCCTAACTACCCACTTGCCTTAACTCTCCATGGGTGGAGTCAAATGAAACTTGGGAAGAAGAGAGAGGTTAACCAAGGCTACACTCCTCTTAAAAATTCGCTCAAGTCTGAAAATGACACTTTAGAGGAGCAATAAATGAATTTAGAGGCTCATTAATGACTGAAAATGACCCCTAACCCCTAGGTTACCAAGTTGGGTAGCTAAAACTAACCCCGGTTACCCTCTAGAAGCCCAAAAGACCCTCCTAAACTACCGCTGAAATTAACCCACGGATTTCTAATTCAAGTTGACTATCTAGAAACTTCTAACCTTGGGGTGAGCTTGGTTACTACTCATAGGTAACCTTAGTTAACCCTAAACTTACCCATGGTTCTCTTTAATAGCCATGTCAACATTAAATTGTAGCAATTGTCAAATTTGACACAATGAATTAAAACAAATGACATGGCTTATTCACATAACAATTACTAATCAAAATACACACATGCAAACCACATTTACGAATAAACCACATAAAAACTGAGGTCCATGTTTCTTTATATAAATAGGACCTTGGAATCCACAAAAATTTATATAGGTTCTAATATTGGGTCCCCCATTTAGATCCATGGTCAACTTTACCTGCACACCTATTGCACACATCAGTAGGTCCAAAACAACATGATATGAAAGCATAATATGACATCCATAATATACATGCCTATAAATCAAATTTGAATTAGAATTGAAATAATATAGTATCGGTTTCCTAAACCAAATTCATCATATTACATTCTTACATTTAAACCCAAATAAGACATCATCATAACTAAAACTAAATCAAAACATAAAGCATCTCAAGTGTACCCTGATTACAAAATCAGGTACTAAATATATAACATAGGATTCCACCGATCCTCAAAAGCGTAAAAGTCTCCAATAGCCAAAGTATGTCAAAGCATAAACTACTGAAAGCATGAATAATAAGCAGTAAAAATAAGACAGTCTAATGAAGATCTCACATCCACCCCCTTTACGCATGAACTTCCTCCTAGAGTTCATCGAAGAGGTGAGGGTACTGTGATCTCATTTGTGTTGTGTCCTCCTAGGAGGGTGTAGCCTTGTCATAGAAATCCCACTGGACCCTAACCTAGTCCATCTCTTGGCCTCAAAGACCCAAAGTCCCTTGAGTCAATATATGAATTGGCTACAATGCCAGTTGTTCATCCGACTCCACCTGCAAGGCATCCCAATCTATCACATGAGACTCATCATATATATACTTCCTCAAAAATGAGACATGAAACACATCATGGATGCGTGATAGGCTAGGTGGAAATGCTAAATGGTAAGCAACTAGTCCTATCCTCTCAAGGATATATAAAGGTCCAACAAAATGAGGTGCTATCTTAGAGCCCTTTCCGAAACAGATTAGACTCTTATGCGGTCGCACTCTCAAGAATAATTTGTCTCCAACTAGATAGGATCAATCAATCCTCTTCACATCTGCATACTTATTCTTCCTATCTTGAGCTTCCTCAAGTCATTGTCTAATCAAAGTCACCTACTGCTCCATATCTCTGACTATCTCAAGACCAATGGAAACTCTATCCTCGATCCTATCCCAACTGAGTGGGGTTCTGCATGGCCTACCATAAAGATCCTGGTAGGGAGGCATACCCAAGGAAGTCTGGTGGCCATTGTTATAGGAAAACTCCAATAGGTGTAGGTATTATTCCCACTAGGTCTGATGGTCCATGAAATACATGCAAAGTATGTCCTCTAACACCTGATTGACCCTTTTGGTCTATCCATCTGTCTTAGGATGATAAGCAGTACTGAAGTTGAGTCTAGTACCCATAGTTGCCTGAAGTTCTCTCCAAAATGATGAAGTGAAGAGAGAATCTCTATTTGAGATGATTGTATGAGGTACACCATGAAGTCTAACTATATCTTGTAAGAACACTTGCGCCACTGCTAGAGTGGTAAAGGTAGTACACATGGGTGAAAAGTGTGCCAGGTTAGTCAACTTTTTGACTGTCACCATGATGGAATCATGATGATGAGAAGACATAGGAAGACCTACTATGAAATCCATAGATATGGTATCCTATTTCCACACTGGTATCTCATGAGGCTGAAGGAGACCACCTGGATGACAGTGTTCCACCTTCACCCTCTAACACTCTAGGCATCTAGCTACCATATCTGCAATCTGCAATCTCATTCCAGGCCAATGATATAACTGTCTCAAGTTGGCATGCATCTTCTTTACTCTAGGATGTGCTGCATAAGGGGCCCTATGAGCCTCTAGCATCACAAACTAACACAATCCTCCGAAAGAAGGTAAATAGATACATCCTCTATGATGCAAATGTCCATCGAACTCCAAGGTATACTTTGAAAACTTCCCCTCAAGGGGTCTCTGAGATTGAATCAACTTAAAAACTTTCACATACATCTCATCCTCATGTAAGTGATGAAGAATGTGATCCCTCAAATCCATGGCAGTAGACATAGAAGAAAGTTCATGCTATCTCCTACTGAAGGCATCTACGACCACGTTCTCTTTCCCTTTGATGTAGTGGACATCAAAATCATATTCACATAAGAACTCCATCCATCTCCTATGCCTAGCATTAAGGTTTGGATGAGTGATGATGTACTGAAGACTCTAATCATCTTAATAAATCTTGAACTGATGTCCCAAGAGAAAATGTCACCATCTAACTAAAGCATGCACCACAGCTGCGATCTCAAGGTCATGGGTAGGGTAGTTGAGCTCATGAGTCTTTAGTTTCCTAGACTCATAGGCTATATCTCACCCACCTTTTATAAGGAATTCTCCTAAACCATCCACAGAAGCATCTGTGCAAACCAAAAATTCTGTTGAAGGCTCTAGTAGAGAAAGAATGGGTGCACTGGTAACTGCTCTCTTGAGCTCCTAAAAAGCCTTGTCTCACTTCTCAGTCCACTCAAACTTCTTTCCCTTGCACTGAAGAGAAGTAATGGGGTGTGCTACTCATGAGAAGCCTTCAACAAACTATTTTTAGTAACCGGATAAACCCATCAAACTCCTAACCTCAGTCACAGAGATAGGTGCTGGCCAATCCATAATGGCATCAATCTTTGATGGGTCTACTGAGATCACATTACCTGAGATAACATGACCTAGGTACTTAACCTCTGATCTGAAGAAGGCACATTTCTACAAGCTTCTATATAATTGGTTGTCTCTAAGAAACTACAAAACTTTCCTCAAGTGTTCCTCGTGATCTTTCTCATCCTTGGGATATATCAAGATGTCATCGAGAAACACAACTACAAACTTGTTAAGGAAGGTACAATAAACTCTGTTCATAAGGTTCATGAACATAGCTGGAGCATTCGTAAGACCAAATGGACCCATAGTGAATTCATAGTAGCCATATCTGGTGTAGAATGTGATCTTGTGAATATCAGTATCCACAATCCTTAACTGATGGTAGCCCAATTTGAGGTCTATCTTTGAGAAGACTCGGGCACCCTGCAACTGATCAAACAAGTCATTGATCCTAGGAAGTGGGTCGATGCTCGATGGTAACCTTTTTCAACTATCAGTAATCCATGCACAACCTAAGTGATCCATCCTTCTTCTTCACAAAGATAATTGGTGGACCCCAAGGAGAAACACTAGGACGAATGTGTCCTTTCTCTAACAGTTCCTCAAGCTTTATCTTGAGCTCATTAATCTCATTAGTGTTCATCCTATAAGGTCCTCTGGAAATTGGCTCAGCTCTTGGTACGAGATCAATGTGAAATTTTTCTTCCCTACGAGGAGGCATACCAAGTTTATGACCCTAAAATGGTAGCCTAGACTTTGGGCGCCATTTATCATTTTATCAATTTATCAATTTCCTGAATCAATGCTTTGCAATATTTTTCAATTCAAATCAATTTCGTTGATCAAATTGTAATTAATTCAATTATTTCAATATTTCCTAAGGTTTGATCATTTTTATTTAATTAAAATATTTAATCTTCCTTTTAATTAAATGAAATTCCTCTTATTTAATTAAAAGATTTAATCTCCCTTTTAAATAAATTCCTCTTATTTAATTAAATTCAATTTCCCCCATTTAATTAAATAAAATTCTTCTAATTTATTTAATTGAAAGAAAACCCCTCTTTTAATTAAATAAATAAAAATCCCCACTTAAAACACTTTATTTGTTGAAAAAGGCAATAAATTAAATAAAAACCCTTTTTCTTCACATCTTCCTAAGTGGTGGGTTTTTGCCTCTTAATCTCAACCATTGATAAGTTCTTTTTGCCTCTTAATCTCAACCGTTCACTTTCCTATATAAGGAAATCTCTTCTTCTCATTTGATAAATCATCAATCATCAATCATAAATCATCAATAATCATCAATCATCTATCAATATTAGGTTTTCATAGTATTGTTATGTTGTAGGTTTGGAGAGCAATTTTGGAGGAGGATTTGAGTACTTAAGCTTGGATATTGCAACTTCTCTATCTTCTTGTCTTTTTATTCTTGCATTCATGGCTCCTCATGTAGATTAGATTCATGTTTATTTTCATAGAATAAACTTGCATTTGTATTTCCTTTCAAAGATTAATCATGCATTGTTATCATTTAGATTAATTTCCCTTTCACGCATTGCAATCATATAGAGTAGATCTCATTTTCATACATTTGAATCTCTCATTTCATGGTGTACTTGCATAGACACTAATTAGGTCAATCTGAAGGCCTTCATTTCAAACCTTTGCACTCCATGACTCGAGAGCTATGGATCGATATTTGAGGCCTCATTCTTGAGCAACTTGGATGGAATGATTCATAGAAGTGTGACACATTTTCATCACACATTTTTATTTTTATTTTGGCGCTAGAAGGAGGGCTATGGAGGGGAAAGTGAAGGGACATAAGGACCCAAGATGGAAGGAAAACGTGAAGCCCTTAGTATTGGTGGAGGAGGTCCAAGGATGGACGTGGAAGACACAAAAGGATAATCAATAAGTTCATCGGCAT
>MU225234.1:3010925-3029777 GCA_018584345.1 Thuja plicata | reverse complement strand
TTTCTCTATCACCCTTAAAAGACAAACTATTCTTAACAGTTGGGTAAGTGTATTTTATAATCACTTCCCTCTGAATTTTATAACAGGTACAACTCCCTTAAATGATATTCAATGAAATGAGAAAATAATTTAATTTGTTAGCTTTTAACCAGAAAGTTTATAAAGGCAACAATATCATTCTTTGATGATATGTTTTGAAACAACTAGAGAAGTACATAAACTAGGTGATGAATAGGAAGGAAACACAATCACTTCCACAATAGCATTTCATGAAAAACATAAACAACTTTGACTGCAGATAATAGATAACAAATAAAACTCAAGATTTAGATACCATGAAATAGCTGACTAAAATATAAAATAGGTCAAACTATATGCCGACACAGGGCACCTTGCTCAAAATCATAAACAACACAGATTCATTGATCTTCCTGTCATATACTTCAAAAATTACTACACAGGTAATTATCTAAAAATCAATTATGTTCAAAACATTCACCATCTGAATTCTAATTATAAAAACTATATCTATCTATCAAATTTTTTCCGAACCCTTTCAAAGTTTTAGCAGTCAAAATAAATAGCAATAGAGCACCGAGAGGCCTCCTGAAAAACATGGCCTCTCGGTGAAATATTTAAGTAACAAATCCATCAGTCAAAGGACACGTGTCCTTGAAATTTAGCATAATAACATAGTAAAAATAGGAAACTAGATGGCAGAATTAGGTTCTTTATCTAAGGCATGATCCTCGCTTGTCGCTGGGCTCCCTTCTTCATTGGTAACCGATTGAGTCAGTTTCCATTCTTTGTACACTTGAACTAATTCCTTGGCAAGCGACAGGTGCTGGATTTTAGAGTTCACTATTCGGGCCAAGGAGGCATCTTTATTCCAACTCAACTTTTTCACCCTATCAGTAACATTAGATAACTGATCAACACACAAATAAAGCATGGATTCAATCCTTGCTATCTGGGTCAAATCAGAGGCCTTGGGATGAATCTTGTCTCTGATGGTTTTAATAGCTGATTCAAAAGCATCCAAAGCACCTTTCAGTTCTTGTTCATCGAAGACAGAGGGGTAGGTATAAGTAAAATTAATCACTTTCAACTCTGTTAGGGCAGTGTTTTAGATTTTCTTTGCTTCAGCTTCATATTCTTTATTCTCTGTAATAGCACTTCTTATCAGGGCAATATGCCAGCTGATGTTTTTTCTAAGTATGAAGAAGTAGGACTCCTCGGCACCTTTTAGTGACTTTTCTGCACTGAATTTACTAAAGCCATGCCTTTCAATTTCCATAAATTTTGTCATCGCTGACACCCACTTTTCTTTGTTTGTGCTCCATACTTTTCGTTGAGCCTACAATTCCTCTATAGTTGTCTCAGTGTTATGAAGAACTAAATGAGAATCTTTGATATACTGTTTTCCATTTTTTAGCACCTGAGCCATCCATTCATCCATTGAAGAAACTAGAGTTCGTCCCCTTTGAACTTGATTCAGTAGAGTCTTATTCTCTTCAGAATTGGGATTGAACACTTGAGAAGACTGAGACAACGGGGTAGCATCAAAGTTGCTAAATGCATTAATAAACTGAGAAAGTGAAACAATGGTCTGTTTCAATTCTTTCTTTTCTTTGCTATCCTGCACCGATGTAATAAACATTTGTTGGGATGTTTCTTTGAACAAGTGGTTTTTCCCAGCTCTGTCCATTGTTCCCAACTCAATTTTGGTAACTTCAAAGTCCTCAACTGCCACATCTGGCTTCTCTTCCTTAGGCCTATAAGTAGCAACCTCAGCCATCCACTTTCCAGTCTTAGCATCAGCAAACATGCGCACTGGTACGGACATAGGAATCAGACTCTATTTTTTATTGACTAAGGAAGTCAGCCATTTGGGCGTGTCACTAGTCGCTGCCGATTGGGGACCGACTTTAGTAGGAGTATCCATTAAATCTAGGGTTACGTCTTCAAGATCAAAAAGATCTTTCCCAATTTGGTCATCATCACCAATCTGATAATTCAAGTCTTCAAACTTATCATCTTTCAGATTTACTATCTCTGTCTATTCTTGAGTCATCTTTGCCTTCTTTTGAGATCGGGAGTGCGACCTGGTGATACGTTGAGGAGAAACCACAGATGAAAGTTCCACAAAAGACTTCTTTTTAGATTATTTCTTCTGTTGCTTACCAGATGAACCTATATTATCAGATGTTTTAGGCGTGTTAGAAACAAAGGGGGAAGAAAATAAAATTGAAGATTTATTTCTAGTCTTTTTAGGACTGGACTGCCCCTTTTTTTTTTCCTTGTAGCCACTTCTTAGTTAATTTGAGAACATGCTATGTTCTACTTTGAATGTCATCATCTTCCTCTTTTGACCAATCAACATCTACCTCTTCAGTATCGAGAGATCTTTTGAAATTAGGTTCAATCAAATCAGAACCATCTTCTGTCACTCCCTCTATGCTGAATTGTATTCTCATTGACAAAATTTGAGAGATGCAGAGTCTACTGTGACTTCTAAACATGACTTAAGATTCATTTACACAATCTTCCTAGAAATCCTCTAAATGGGGAACTAGGAACATGTGAGACCTTAAGCCTAGGCTACCGCTAGCAAAAATTTTATTATCAAAGCCTGTTCTTTCTTTATAGTACTTGACATCAAAATGACCTAGGTCACGTTCGATACTTATAGCATCTTCAAAGGTTAGACATGAAAGATTCCCTAGCTGCAATGGAAATAGTTTTTCACCCCCTGTCTCCAGGAAGGAAATGCTTTAGCACGATGGCAAGCTGTGTACAAATTTTAGCAAAAATAAAACATTTAAATGCATATCGAGGCAATTTGGTAGGGGCATCATTGAAACCACCAATTCTTAAATAAGAGAACTTAGGGAATTAGATGTAATAACTCCCAAACCTAGTCACAAAGTGTTGAGCTTCTAAGCTCATCCTCTTGGCCGAATCTCCAGACATTTCAAAGCAAAGCTTTCCCATAAAAGTATCATGAACTCTCCTGTAATTTTGAATTACACTATCTTTACGAAGCATAGAGAAATATTCAAACACACACATGCCATCAATCCAAGGCTCATGAGCCATGCCACTCCATATCCTACTACATGCTAGAAAATACATGAGATAAGAGGACATATAAAAGCTACAACCAGTATGCTTGGAACTATTCAACTGTTCCCTCATGGACTCTGCAATTAACTCAGCCCAATCCAGCTTATGCTTTCCCTCTAAGATAATTTCTACATAACAGAATAACCAATCTACAAACAAAGAAGCCTCGGGTGACCCCCTAACTCTGTGCAGCATTACCATGATATCACTAATGTGTGGATGCATGTGATTTATGCTTAACTTCTTGGGAAAATGAGAACCTCCTCTTTGGAAATTTATCAACCAATACTTAGCCATGGAAGTACGGTTCACATCAGCATTGGGCTTGAACTTAACTAGAGATTGGGCAGGAGAAAAAGCTAAAAAAGTCCGTTCTTGGATTTGGAAAGCCGAGGCAACAATTCCTCTATTTACGACCATCAATACTTTTCCATTTCTATTAAGAATTGACTCAGTTCGCTGGTCATAATGTTTAATACATTCATGGACAAGCTCAGGGCAAACCACTATAGGAGGGAAGCATGCGGCTATACATAACCCACTACTCAAAATTTCCATAGAAGGGACATTTTCTTCCACACATGCAGTGAGCCTATCAACAATCCCTTCAATATCATAACCTTCTAAGTCTGTGTCTGTTACGATAGAATTTTTGCAGACTAAACTAGACACATTCCCAAAGAAATGAAATGTTGACTTCACTTTTGCAAGAACAGACTGCAAATTGCTATAGAAACCCCCACAAAATTCACCAGCTTTTAAATTTAAACACTGGAAGAGTGACAGCCTGACTTACCTTAATCTCTGAGGAAAATTCTACAACTGGAGCTCTAAAAAACCCTTAACTCCGTTCTTTGCGCATATACAAAACAACATTAATTCAAAAATGAATGCCAAGGAGGGCTTTTAAAGGAAATGTCTAGAATGAGTAATTAATTACCCATAATTAAGACAATAATGTCTCGAAAAGAGAAGTGACTGTTCCCACACGCGATCATTTACTGCCACTTTGCACAAAATTTTATGTCACACAAACTCCTCATTAAATCGACATCTCAGACATGATTTAGCTGCCACCGAAAGACCTCTTCATTAAAAGATCTACCCGAGTGGGACCCATGTCAGAAAAGACGGTGGCTGTCCTTGATTTATGCCACCTGTCATTTTTAAAGATCCTTGAACACTCTTGAACACCCTTGAACACTCTTGAACACTCTTGAACAAGTTCAAAGATGTTCATATGTGTTCACCCTCATTCAAGCCCATTCCTTAATATCCCACCAACACTTTGATATCAAGAGCCAAATCATTTAACTGATAACCTTCCACCCTAGATCAACCAAAGTTCTATAACCTAATGATCACGAAACACCTTCCTTTAGTGAAAACACTAATCACCCGCTTCTACTTTATAAAGAATATGAACGAGATTGAACATCCTTGAACACCGTTGAACAGAGTTCAAGGTTGTTCATAGGTGTTCAAGCCTGTTCAAACATGTTCAAACCTGTTCAAAAGATATGTTAGCAAAAGAATTTTCTCTCCTTAGCAAGAAACGATGGAACATAGGGAAGAACTTTTGCTGAGATTTTAAACATGAGGGCTTAGGTAGCTTGAGATACAAAAAATAATAAGGTGACTCTGAAAAAGTAACATTAAGGACAAAGATCAAGATTTGGACTAACACCGGCTCTGACTGGGGACTAGCTTTTCTCAAAAGCTAGAGAACTCAACTACTCTGGTTTCTCAAATTGCTGCAAAAAGGGCTCAGAAAACTTGCAAGAAAGGGAAGACACACCAAATGGAAGCAAACCTAACCTAATATATACAGCAGGACGCAAAAACTGAGACTAAAGCTTCAGCAAATTAAGATCTTGCCCATTATAGGAAAATGGTAAGACTGTTCCATTTGGATAAGCCAACCTGAAAGCATTCATTCCCAACTCTTCAGTGATAAAAAAGGGGCCTTTCCATAGTGACTCAAACTTACTATGGGCACCTTTAGGAGCTTTTCTTTTGTCCCATAGCAGAACTTCATCTCCTTTCAGAAAAATTTTGGGTCTTACTTTCCTGTCAAAAATGTTCTTCACTCTAGCTTGATGCTTAGTAATCTTATCTACCAGAGCTTCTCTTTCTTCTTCTAATTTATGCAAGTACATAATTATTTTCTCCAAGGAGTCTTTGAAAGTTTGATCCTCAATGGACATTTGTAGCTTTCCTACGGAGAGTTCTAGAGGAACTGATACTTGTGCCCCAATTCCATACACTAACTCAAAGGGTGCCATACCGATTTCTCTTTTAGGCATAATCCTATCAGCCCAAAGGGATTCAAAAAGATTCTTATGCCAATTTTTGCCACTATCATCTACCAGATTTTTCATGACCATTATCAAGTTTTTATTACTTGACTTGGCCTGCCCATTTCCTTGGGGGAAGTAATCAGACAAATGGGCCAGAGAAATATTGTGATTGAAACAGAAAAGGGAAAGCTCCTGTAAAGAGAAATAAGTGGCATTATCTGCTACAATCTTTTGGGGTACTCCGAAATGCACCAAAATGTTATCTTTTAAGAAATCACAAACTACTTGAGAGTTAGCCTTTTTGGTTGGAATAGCCTTGACCCACTTAGTGAAGTAGTCAGTCACTGTTAGGATATAAATGTGACCTACACTTGACTGAGGATTGACAGGGCCTACAAAATCAATACCCCATTGCTTGAATGGTTCACTCACCACAACTGGTCTTAAAGGCAAAGCAGCTAATTGAGGTCTTCCAGAAAATAATTGACATTTTTTGCAATTCCTGACAAATGCATAGGCATCTCTAAACATACCCGGCCAATAAAAACAATTTCAGAGGATTTTGAATGTCGTTACTGTAGAGGAGAAATGACCTCCATAGGCCTCCTCATGAAAGGTTTTGAGCAACTTTAATTTCTGGCTTTTATCCACACATCTTAGAAATGTACCATCAAGACCCCTTTTATAAAGCACACCTTGCCATATCACATACTTAGCAGCTTGCAGCCTTAGAGTTCATCTTTCTTTAGGTGACAGCCTTTGTCAACATTCTCCATACGTTAGGAAATAGGCAATGTCACAGAACCAAGAATCTGTTAAACTAACCAATAATACTTGAGACATTTCAGATTCTGGATTTTCAAGATGACTAACATTTTCTGTGATAAATTTACACAAACCTCTACCTCTAACCAACTTAGTGGGTTTGATTATCAAATCATATTCCTAAATCTTTGTCACCCATGCTACTCTTTTGTTCATGGCTATTTCTTGTTGGGTGAGTAATGCTTTCACCGCTGGATCAGGGACAAACACTATAGAATGAGAATGGAGGATGTATAATCTGAATTGCTTAATTGATTTCACCACAGCGAAGGCTTTCTTTTCAATTGGGGAGTACTTTAGTTCATGCTTCTTTAAAGGTGTACTCATGAAAGTGATCAGAGCTTCATTTCCTGAAACATCTTTCTGAGTTAGAATTCCAGACAGTGTGTGATCAAAAGCGTAACAATAGATGATAAAATCTTTTTTGTAATCTGGGTAATTTAGAGATGGGGCATTGGCCACGACTGTCTTAATTTCTCCAAAATCCTTTCTACCTTCTTCTGTCCACTTAAAAGGATGTTTTTCACTCATCATCCCCAGTATGTGCCTTGTCAACTCAGAAAAATCTGGGACAAAAGCCCTCAAAAAGTTAATTTGACCGAAGAAAGATTTGACCCCTGTCCTCATTGAAGGTAGACCGATCTGTTGGATAGCCTTGACTCTTTTGGGATCAATTTTGATTCCCTCTTTGGATACGATATGTCCCAATAATTTTCCTTTGGTCACACCAAAAATTGATTTTTTTGGATTAAGTGAAATGCCATGATCTCTACATCTCTGCAAAATTGATTTAAGGTCTTGAACATGATGTTTCCTCCTTTTGGAGTACACAGTTAAATCATCAAGGTAAATTACTATGATTCTATTTTTCAGATCAGAAAAAGAGGAATCCATTGCCCTTTGAAAAGTTGCCCCCGCATTGATCAAGCCAAAGGGCATTCTATTGTAAGAAAAAGTTCCCCATGGTGTAGTAAAAGCAGTCTTCTATTTATCATCATTAGCTACACTTACTTGATTATATCCAGAAAACCCATCAAGTAGAGACATCATTTCTGACCCTGCAACTGCCTGTAATACGTGTTCCATTTTGGGCAAGGCATAATTATCTTTGAGACTGGCCTGATTTAAATTTCTAAAGTCTATGCAGATCCTTATTTCTCCATTCTTCTTTCTGACAGGGACAATATTCACAATCCAGGTTGAATGGTGGATAGGGTAGATGATTCTAGCTTTTAGCATCTTTTCAACCTCTTTTAATATCGCTTCTAAAACCTTGGGATTGTAACTACGAAGCTTTTGCCTAAAAGGCTTTGATTCAGGCTTGAGAGGGATGTTATGACTAAATTTCCCTTTCTAAAAATATTTAAGATCACTATAATCCCAAGAAAAAACATCAGTGTAGGCTGTTAACAAGATTTGAAGGTTTTTATTTTCTTGGGCAGACAAAGTTTTACCTATAGAAATCCACTTGGGTTCAGCCATAGTGCCAATGTTCACCTTGTCAGATTCCTTTTGCACATCTGATTGAGAATTTTTTCTTGGAACGAAACTATCATCCTTTTGAGAAAATAAGTTCTCTAAGGAAACCAAACCTTTGGGAATTCTATTTCTTTTCAATTGGACAACTTCTCCTTCTTGTAAGGATTCAGGATTTATCCCTCCGTTGTCTTCATTCATTCCTTCAAAGTACATAGAAGAGAAAGCTTCTACACATGCCATAAAATCCTTTATCCAGGTATCATCTTCAAAAACTTGTAGGTGTTCAATGTTATCTGGGACAGCTGGTCTGTATATCATCTCAACCCTACATGTTCCTATTTTTAAATTTGGGTGAGGAAGGAGTAGAGATGTTGATACAGCTAGGGAATCAGCCCTTGTATTGAGAATTCTGGGAATAGCTTCTATGGAGAAGGCTTCAAAAGAATCCATTTCGTCCCATACCAAATTTTTGTAATATTTCAAATGCTCATTCTTTACTAAAAAATGACTATTTACGTGTTTGATGATAAGATCATCATCAGCTTTCACAACAAGTTCTTTTATTCCCAATGTTTTGGCTTCTCGCAGCCCCAACAAAAGAGCTTCATATTCAGTGGTATTATTGGTATTTTTAAAATCTAATTTGTAGGAAAAATGAATATACTGATCATCAGGCCCTTTGAAGACTACACTAGCCCCTGAACCTGTGGTAGCACAACTACCATCAAATTCCATCAACCAAATTTGTTCATTTCCACCAGGATGTTCACAAAGGGGAGGGGTTTCATCTGAGAAAATCGTGTAATTACCAAATTCACAGTCTTCAAATAAAATTTGTGCTTTAGGATCATCAGATGGAATTACAGTGTATTTGTTCTTGGATTCAGGTTCCAGTTTGACCTTTTTCTTCCCAATAGGGATGATGGCTTTTGACCTATCCATCTTTATTTCCCCGCCCATGTCTCTACAGAAAGTTCTACTCAAGAGCATACCATAACTTGCAGGTATATCTGCTACTAAAATGGTTAGCTTGAGCTTTTTATCAGGGTATGCTGCTAAAATAGCTTGAGCATCTTTAACTTAACCAATTAAGGGTACTTGTTTTCCATCCATTGAATAGCACCTCCAAAAGGTTTTGGTCATGGTTAAACCTAAAGCCTTGGCTACAGACGAGGGAAAAATGTTATCGGAGGCTCCCGAGTCTATAATGTAGTTACTCAATTTGAGGCCATTTAAGAGTAGGGAAATATAAAAGGGGCCAGGCTTCCTAGTTTCATCAAATTCACATTTCACTTCAGGAGTAGGAGTGATAGAAGTGTCACTCTGGTTCATGACAAACGGTGAAATAACTGCAGGGAAACCAAGTGGTTGATCAATTGGGTCAACAACACATTGGTTAGATTGTGATGAGTCTACAAGGTCACCTTTCACATATTTGACTAATTTGTCTAATTCTTTGGGGTTTATCCTCAAATATTCTGTGGGAGAGATTTAAATAGCAGAAGACTTGCAAAATTCTACAATATCAAAAGAAGACAAGCTGGAGTCTCTTTGCACAACCTTAACATCAGGGGTCAAAGAACTAGAAGAAGAAGCAATACTTACAAGATCCTGAGTCTTATGGACAGGATTAGCTGGAGCTGAACTATTCTTTGAAAACTTTTGATTTTGAGTAAGCATAGCACAAGCAAGATCCCCAAGGGTGACCAAAATATCTCCTCTTTCTGAAGCAGATTCATATTCTAAAAAGTATGAACCAAAGTCGCCAGGTCTATCTTGAGGGAGCTCTTCTATAGTAAATTCTCCTAACACATCCTTAGTAGCCTCCATTTGTACATGTCTTTGCATATCAGGGCAAGAATTACCATCATGATCTGTTGTTAGATGAAAGGAACACATAACAACTTCTTTTGGTGAAGCTTCTATGGACAATCTTGGTTGATTTGGAGGCAACAAAGGAGTTTTATTGTGCCATTGATTAGGTTGTTTTCGACTGATATCTTGATAAGGAGAAGGGAATGAAGATCCCTGTTTAGGTAATTTCCTTTTCAAGGCAATTACGTCATTCAATAATCTTTGAATGATTGGATCTGTAGGAGCTGAAGTAGAAGGTTGAGAATGAGGATTATGAACATCTTTTCTCCATTTACTAGCTATAATAAGATCATCTTCTAACTCAGTAGCCTGTTCTTGGGCAACAGCTAAATCGGCTAGTCTACTCCTTCTCAAGTGAAATCCTATGTCCGGGGGCATAGAATTTACAAAGAAACACTGCTGGTTTTCAGGGCTTGGTCTTTTGGCAATAGGGATTCTATGGATAACTTTGTTGTATCTTGCCACATAATCTCTCATTGGCTCATCAATCTCCTTCTTCATTTGTGTCAATTGTGCTAGCAAAGAATGTTCATCATCAACTCCTTTAAAATGCCCTCCGAATGTTGTCTTCATGGTTTGCCAACTTGTGATTGATCTAGCTGGCAGATGGCCAAACCATTCTGTGGCTCCTTCTGAGAGAGATTGAGCAAAGAGTCTTACTACTACATCTTCATGTTGTACTGCCAGAATGGCAGTAGCTACATTGAATGCATTCAAGTGCTCATCGACCGCCATCTCCTGAGAATTTAGGTAAAACTTCTTTAATACCTTTAGGGAGAGGAAGATGAGATCTCAAATTCAAAGGACCAATGGCTGCACCCCATGGCTGAGCCATAACTATACTTGGAAAGATTTTAACTAGAGGTGGTGCTTATATACTAGACAAAGTTAAAGCTTGCCAGACATTGGAGGATGAAGAAGAATTGGGGGCAGCTTTAGGAGGACAAGGAGGTCTACTTTTTGCTTTGGGTCTTAAGATGGAAGGGGAGGAAAAATGAAGATTTTGCAAGCTTTTAAAGAAAGTATAAAAAATACCCTCCTTCCTCTGGGACCTGGTGTAAGGTCGAGAATCCAAAATTATTCTAACTTATTACCTTTGAGTGATTCTGTCAACAACTTGTACCTCCTGGGCGACTGGAAGTCCTCTTAACCACTCTCCTATATCTTCCTCTTCTTCTAAAACTAGGAGAACTTGTTGATACTAGTGATTACTGTTCTTTAAACTCAAAGCAACAGTGTTCAAATCAGAAATGATATCCTCTTGAGTGTTTTCAAAATTAAGATCTGGTTGAATAACAGGAGGTTGGTCCTCCAAATTGGGTATTATCACAGCTGGTAGGACCATAACTTATTCATAAAATAGAACATTAAACACGGGTCTACACTATAAGCGCTCCCTAGTAGAGTCACCAAAAATCTGTTAGTGAACAGATTTGTCTTTTTATAAATAATCTTTTAAGTTTTCTCTATCACCCTTAAAAGACAAACTATTCTTAATAGTTGGGTAAGTGTATTTTGTAATCACTTCCCTCTAAATTTTATAACAGGTACAGCTCCCTTAAATGATATTCAATGAAATGAGAAAATAATTTAATATGTTAGCTTTTAACCAGAAAGCTTATAAAGGCAACAATATCATTCTTTGATGATATGTTTTGAAACAACTAGAGAAGTACATATAACCAGGTGATGAATAGGAAGGAAACACAGTCACTTCCACAATAGCATTTCATGAAAAACATAAACAACTTTGATTGCAGATAATAGATAACATATAAAACTCAAGATTTAGATACCATGAAATAGCTAACTAAAATATAAAATAGGTCAAACTATATGCCAACATAGGGCACCTTGCTCAAAATCATAAAAAACACGGATTCATTGATCTTCCTGTCATATACTTCGAAAATTACTACACAGGTAATTATCTAAAAATCAATTTTGTTCACAACATTCACCATCTGAATTCTAATTATCAAAACTAGATCTATCTATCAAAGTTTTTCCGAACCCTTTCAAAGTTTTAGTTGTCAAAATAAATAGCAATAGAGCATCGAGAGGCCTCCCAAAAAATACGGCCTCTCGGTGAAATAGTTAAGTAACAAATCCATTAGTCAGAGGACACGTGTCCTTGAAATTTAGCATAATGACATAGTAAAAATAGGAAACTAGATGGAAGAATCAGGTTCTTTATCTAAGGCACGATCCTCGCTTGTCACTGGGCTCCCTTCTTCATCGGTAACCGATTGATTCGGTTTCCATTCTTTGTATGCTTGAACTAATTCCTTGGCAAGCGACAGGTGCGGGATTTTAGAGTTCACTATTCAAGCCATGGAGGCGTCTTTATTCCAACTCAACTTTTTCACCCTATCAGTAACATTAGATAACTGATCAACACACAAATAAAGCATGGATTCAATCCTTGCTATCTGGGTCAAATCAGAGGCCTTGGGGTGAATCTTGTCTCTGATGGTTTTAATAGCTGATTCAAAAGCATCCAAAGCACCTTTTAGTTCTTGTTCACCGAAGACAAAGGGGTAGGTATAAGTGAAATTAATCACTTTCAACTCTATTAGGGAAGCCTTTTGGATTTTCTTTGCTTCAGCTTCATATTCTTTATTCTCTGTAATATCACTTCTTATCAGGGCAATACACTAGCTGATGTTTTTTCTGAGTATGAAGAAGTAGGACTCCTCAGCACCTTTCAGTGACTTTTCTGTACTAAATTTACTAAAGCCATGCCTTTCAATTTCCATAAATTTGGTCATCGTTGACACCCACTTTTCCACGTCTATGCTCCATACTTGTCATTGAGCCTACAATTCCTCTATAGTTGTCTCGGTGTTATGAAGAACTGAATGAGAATCTTTGATATACTATTTGCCATTTTTTAGCACCGGAGCCATCCATTCATCCACTGAAGAAACTAGAGTTCGTCCCCTTTGAACTTGATTCAGTAGAGTCTTATTCTCTTTAGAATTGGGATCAAACACTTGATAAGACTGAGACAATGGGGTAGCATCAAAGTTGCAAAATGCGTTAATAAACTGAGAAAGCGAAACAATGGTCTGTTTCAATTCTTTCTTTTCTTTTCTATCCTGCACCGATGTAATCAACATTTGTTGGGCTGTTTCTTTGAACAAGTGGTTTTTCCCAGCTCTATCCATTGTTCCCAACTCAATTTTTGTAACTTTAACATCCTTAACTACAACATCTGGCTTCTCTTCCTTAGGCCTATAAGTAGCGACCTCGGCCATCCACTTTCCAGTCTTAGCATCAGCAAACATGCCCACTATTCTTTTTACCTTCTTGGCTTTAGGGGTTTTCTGAGCGTACTTACTCACAATATCTTGTACTAGTATGGACACAGGAATCAGACTCTATTTTTTATTGACTGAGGAAGTCAGCCATTTGGGCGTGTCACTGGTCGCTACCAATTGGGGACCGACTTTAACAGGAGTATCCATTAAATCCAGGGTTACGTCTTCAAGATCAAAAAGATCTTTCCCAATTTGGTCATCATCACCAATCTGATAGTTCAAGTCTTCAAACTTATCATCTTCTAGATTTACTGTCTCCATCTGTTCTTGAGTAATCTTTGACTTATTTTGAGATCAGGAGCGTGACCTGGTGATACGTTGAGGAGAAACCACAGATGAAAGTTTGGCAACAGACTTCTTTTTAGATTCTTTCTTCTACTTCTTACCAGATGAACCTGCATTATCAGATGTTTTTGGCATGTTAGAAACAAAGGGGGAAGAAAAAAAATTTGAAGATTTATTTCCAGTCTTTTTAGGATTGGACTGCCCTTTTTTTGCTTGTAGCCACTTCTCAGTTAATTTGAGAACATGCTGTGTTCTACTTTGAATGTCATCATCTTCCTCTTTTGACCAATCAACATCTACCTCTTCAGTATCAAGAGGTCTTTTAAAATTAGGTTTAATCAAATCAGAACCATCATCTGTCACTCCCTCTATGCTGAATTGTATTCTCATTGACAGAATTTGAGAGACACAGAGTCTACTGTGAAATCTGGTCAAGACTTGAGATTTGTTTACACAATCTTCCCAGAAATCCTCTAAATGGGGAACTGGGAACATGTGAGACCTTAAGCCCAGGCTGCCGCTAGCAAAAATTTTATTATCAAAGCCTATTCTTTCTGTATAGTACTTGAAATCAAAATGACCTAGGTCAATTCCGATACTTATAGCATCTTCAAAGGTTAGACATGAAAGCTTCCCTAGCTGCAATGGAAATAGTTTTTCACCCAAATCTCCAAGAAGGAAACGCTTTAGCACGATGGCAAGCTATCTACAGATTTCAGAAAAAATAAAATAGTCAAATGCATATCGAGGAAATTTGGTAGGGGCATGCTCGAAACCACCAATTCTTAAATAAGAGAACTTAGGGAATTGGATGTAATAACTCCCAAACCTAGTCACAAAGTGCTGAGCTTCTGAGCTCATCCACCTGGCCGAATCTCTAGACATTTCAAAGCAAAGCTTTCCCATAAAAGTATCATGAAGTCTCCTGTAATTTTGAATTACACTATCTTTACCAAGCATAGAGAAATATTCAAACACACACATGCCATCAATCCAAGGCTCATGAACCATGCCACTCCATATCCTACTAAATGCTAGACAATACATGAGATAAGAGGACATATAAAAGCTACAACCAGTATGCTTGGAACTATTCAACTGTTCCCTCATGCACTCTGCAATTAGCTCAGCCTAATCCAGCTTATGCTTGCCCTCTAAGATAATTTCTACATAACAGAACAACCAATCTGCAAACAAAGAAGCCTCGTGTGACCCCCTAACTCTATGCAACATTACCATGATATCACTAATGTGCGGATGCATGTGATTTTTGTTTAACTTCTTGGGAAAACGAGAACCTCCTCTTTGGGCATTTATCAACCAATACTTAGCCATGGAAGTACGGTTTGCATCAGCGTTGGGCTTAAACTTAACTAGAGATTGGGCATGAGAAAAAGCTGAAAAAGTCTGTTCTTGGATTTGGAAAGCCGAGGCAACAATTCCTCTATTTATGACCATCAACACTTCGCCATTTCTATTAAGAATTGACTCAGATCACTGTTCATAATGTTTAATACATTCATGGAAAATCTCAGGGCAAACCATTGCAGGAGGGAAGCATGCGGCTATACATAACCCACTACTCAAAATTTCCATAAAAGGGACATTTTCTTCCACACATGCAGTGAGCCTATCAACAATCCCTTTAATATCATAACCTTCTAAGTCTTTGTCTGTTAAAATAGAATTTTCGCAAACTAAACTAGACACATTCCCAAAGAAATGAAATGTTGACTTCATTTTTGCAAGAACAGACTCCAAATTGCTATAGAAACCCCCGCAAAATTTGCCAGCTTTTAAATTTAAACACTGGAAGAGTGACAGCCTGACTTACCTTAATCTCTAAGGAAAATTCTGCAACTGGAGCTCCAAAAAACCCTTACCTCCATTCTTTGCACATATAGAGAACAACAGTAATTCAAAAATGAATGCCAAGGAGGGCTTTTAAAGGAAACGTCTAGAATGAGTAATTAATTACCCATAATTAAGACAATAATGTCTCAAAAAGAGAAGTGACTATTCCCACACGTGATCATTTACTGCCAATTTGTGTAAACTTTTATGTCACACAAACTCCTCATTAATTTGATAGCTCAGACATTATTTAGCTTCCATTGAAAGACCTCTTCATTAAAAGATCTACCCGAGTGGGACCCATGTCTGAAAAGACGGTGGCTGTCCTTGATTTATGCCACCTATCATTTTTAAAGATCCTTGAACACTCTTGAACACCCTTGAACACTCTTGAACACTCTTGAACAAGTTCAAAGATGTTTGTATGTGTTCACCCTCATTCAAGCCCATTCCTTAATATCCCACCAACACTTTGATATCAAGAGCCAAATCATTTAACCGATAACCTTCCACCCTAGATCAACCAAAGTTCTGTAACCTGATGATCACGAAACACCTTCCTTTAGTGCAAACACTAATCACCCACTTCTACTTTATAAATAATATAAACAAGCTTGAACATCCTTTAATGCCCTTGAATAGAGTTCAAGGTTGTTCATAGGTGTTCAAGCCTGTTCAAACCTGTTCAAACTTGTTCAAAAGATATGTTAGAAAAATACTTTTCTCTCCTTAGCGAGCAACGACGGAACATAGGGAAGAACTTTCGCTGAGATTTTAAACATGAGGGCTTAGGTAGATTGAAATACAAAAAATAACAAGGCGACTATGAAAAAGTAACATTAAGGACAAAGATCAAGATTTGGACTAACAAAAGGCTTAGGCTCTTTAGGTTTAGCATGAATGAAATTATTTGCAACCAAGTGAAGGTTAGCTTGAGTTTCTTTAAGAGGTATCCCTTGAGAATAATTATAGGGAACTGCATGAAAAGCATTAGGAATTTTGTCAGATGAAGGATATGTGGAAGGTTTGGCAACTTTAGGAAATGTATGAGTATTGGAAGAAGTAGAGGATGAAAGGGAGCCATCACAAAACAAAGGTTCATCATTAACATTATCTTTCTTGACAGTGTAATATTTATTTTCAACATGAGAACCCTTAGAGGAGGGATAGAATTGACGTTTGTAATTAGCGCAGAAAGCTTTCTCTTCCTCAAATATATCATCGAAGTATTGTTCATAAAACTCATCAAAGTCTCTTTCAAAATCATAATCATATGGATCACCATCACAATCTCTCCACTCTAAAAAAGTTTTTCCCTAGAGAATTCCAAGTAGGAGATCTTGTCCTACGTGAAAATCTTAAGAATCAACAGCATAGAGATCAAAAGGGTAAATTTGAACCTAATTTGCTTGGACCTTACATTATCACAACAAATTTTGGGACAGGTGCTTATTTACTATCTACAGAGGAGGGAGAATAGCTCCTTGATCCCATCAATGTTTTGCACCTGAAGAAGTTCTATTTGTGATGCCCGTTCTGTCTGGGGGCATCCTTTTGTACATATTAATTGATCCTGAAAAAATCTAAAAAAATGATATATTGTCAAAAATTCTAAAAATTGAAAATGCCCTGAAAAAATGATTATCTTAGTGAAAACCTAGCAATAGGCACTTTGATGTATCTTCAAAAAAATTATATATTCCAAAAATACAAAAAAATCAAAAAATTTAAAAATTCAAAAAAATAGAAAAAGTGCCTTGGTGAAAACTTGGAAACAGGCGCCTTGGTAGCAAAAATTCAAAAAAATTATAAAAATTCCTGAAAAAAAGAAGAAAAAAATGAAAAAAAAAATGAGAAAATGAAAAATTGTAATAAAATCCAAGTGGTGAAAACCTGGAAACGGGCGCTACTTGAGGCCTTTGCACCCCTATTTCTTAGCGCATGTCCTCGACACTTAGCCTTTCTCCATCATGCCTTGTCCTTGTTGCCTTGGTTTGGAATTTGTCTTTGTCTTTGTCTAAGGGGCATAACTATGTTAGCTTTGGTCTCTTGGATGTGTTAGTCTTTAGGACACCTCGTAAATGGTGTTTTTCAATACCACCCCAACTATATTTTTCAATACAACCCTTGACATCGAGTGTTTTTCAACACTTATCAGTTTGGTCTTTCCCAATTTTGTCATGTGGTTTTGCCTGCTTGTGAGCATTCCATCCTTATCCTTAGAACTCAATATCAGTTAACACACTTAAAATTTTAAACGCAACACTTAATGCTTGAGCTATGTCATGATCTTTTCTTTGTGTGCTGAGTGTTATTGATTTTTGTTGAGTGTCCTTGTCTAATAAGTCTCTCTGGGATGCATAGCTAGAGGACTTGGGGCATGGGGCATGTTTTTGTTTTCTTCTTGCTTTATGCTTCACTATTTTTGCACAACCATTCTGCTGGTCATCCTCGCCTCTATGCCTTGATGCGAGCGTGGTTTTGCTATATTAAATTGGGCAAGCTAACATCACAGTCATCTTGAACTTTATGTCTTTGATGCTTATGTTAGAATCTTTCCACATTTCAAATCCGATATACATCACATTCATATCTTCATAGTTACATTTGTGACTAGTGATGGTTGTGTGATGTTTCCAATATAAATCACATTCATATCTTCATAGTTGCGCTTGTGACTAGTGATGATTGTGTAATTTTCCAATGTCTGTTAATAATGGCCCAATGATGAAAATAAGTTCCTTTACATTCTCTAATGAATGATGAATACAAGATCCTATGTTTGTTTCTCTATTGCAAGTACACCTTTGCATTTTCAGGTAGCTTGCATTGTTAAACTTCATGTTCATTTACATTTTAGGCTACATTATGAGTTTGAGCTGAGGGGTTTCCTTCATCTTTCTTGTGGACTTTTAATCAAGTGTGCTCAAATTTTGATCTTCATTTCCTTATCTTCTTTCATGATCTTAATCGAAATTTTCTATCTTAAACAGTTGATTTATTTTGGGGCATTCTCTTTCTTAAGGCAAATTCTCTTTCTTCTCTCCATTTCTTTCCACTTCTTCCAAACTTCTATCTTCCATTTGATTTCACCCCACTTCTTCTTCTTCTTCTTCTTCTTCTTCTTCTTCTTCTTCTTCTTTTCAACCTTGGGGCATAATATTTCATGCTTGATGATCTACCTTGGTTCTGTGATCCTTATATATTTCATCTTACATCAAGAACCTTATCTTTAGTTTGATTTGATCAAAATTTATCAATTTGTTGTTTCTCCTCTATCTCATTTCGATTTCGATCACGAGGGGGAAGTACCTATCAAACTTTAATCCTTGATTCAGCTTTATCAATTATATTAGTCTTGCTTAAGATTCTTATCTCTGACATGTCAATTACTTATTTCGGTGTTGACTTTGTCTTTTTCAATTGTGCTTATTTTTGTCCTGATGTGTTTCTGAATCGACCACACATCTGGGTTGTTTTGTGATCCCCAGTCGACCTCACACTTTAACTACATTCTTTGACTACATGTGTTCCCAAGTCGACCACACATTTGTCAAAGAGGGGAAAATGTATGCACCCTAAAATGGTCACCTAGACTTTGGGCCCCGTTTATCATTTTTTCAATTTATCAATTTCCTGAATCAATGCTTTGCAACATTTTTCAATTCAAATCAATTTCCTTGATCAAATTGTAATTAATTCAATTATTCAATTATTTCAATATTTCCTAAGGTTTGATCATTTTTATTTAATTAAAAGATTTAATCTTCCTTTTAATTAAATGA
>MU225234.1:2959060-3006238 GCA_018584345.1 Thuja plicata | reverse complement strand
TACAATTACATGAATAAAAATACATAAATATCTCTCAACATAATAAAATATCCAATAGGAAGTCTTCAACTGCAGATCTGGAAAGGAACATGTGCTAGGATCATCCAAAGAACCACGAACAATACCTTGATATAAATATTAACCACCCAACCACATGGAATCAATAGGCCCACTCCCCTGAGCTAGGATATAGAACCAAAGGCCCATGCAAGAGGTAACAACTAGGACATTCCTAAGGTGGTGATAACATTTCCCCAAATTCATAACACAAAAAGGAAAGACAAGAAGACCACAAGGACTACCACAGGTAGGATCAAAATTGGTAGGGAATCTAAGCTACAAGCTAGGTGAGTGTCATTTCATAGCCCTCACCCCTTGGGTTGTCCTGGTACTAGCCACTCCGGGCCCCAACCCCCAAGTAGGCACATGCAGAATCGAATGCCTTTCATACATACAAGCGCCATTCGATCATACCTATGCATAGGTACCTTCTCCCACTCCCATCCATAGCCTTTAATAGAACTAATGGCATGGGTGAGGTATACATTAATATTTTTTAGTGTTTGAACCCATTCCCATAAGCTTAATTAAATTTTCACTTGTTAAATAACTCTTTAGTCGGTTATTCTGGTTCTAGCCACTTAGGGCCCCGGCCCTACACTGAGAGTCGCTCACCTAGTGTAATTAGGTTCCCTAACCTATATAAAATAATAATAATAACATAATAGATCCATTATCTAGTATACAATGTTTCATATCAATATCATAACAACATTTGATTGAGTTTATGAAAACATATGTTGTCCCTAGTCCACTGGACAACCCTAAACACTGATATGACATTCAGAATGTTCCAAGAACATAAGAAGACATTAGAGTGATATTATAAAAATATTCAGAATACACATAGATCCAAACCAAGAAATAAAACCCCTAATAGCCTCTGGTAACCATACAACACCCTAAAACTTGGTAATGTTCTTAAACTGATATATTTCCAGAAAGGATTAAATGCAAAGAAAAGCAATCATAAAAAAATTGCCCATATCTTCCACAAAACAAATAATAAAACCAATCTCTTCAGTGGGGATTTAGGTAACATCATTATAGACTCTTAATTTATTTTTTGTGATGATCCAACAGTGGGAAAGAGAGTTATGACTTTTGGTTTAAAACAGAAAACTCTAGTTAGGGTTCAGACCTACCTTCACTAAAATGATTGTAATTATCACAAAACACAATAAAAATGATGAAAACCAATTGGAAATGAAATATAAGAAATTTTAAGATATATGATATCAAATTAGGACTTTTATATTATTATAACAGTTTGTAGCATACGAATACATTTGACCAAAAAATTGGAATCAAGAAATGATAGGCATAGTCTACCAAAATGTTAATAATAAGGAATTAATTGAACCCTAAAAATAAAATCAGAGAGATACCCATTTCAGATCTATGAATTTTACTTCTAGAAAACCAATTTATAAAAACCATATCTTAAATTTACATTATTATAATAATATATCTCAAAAAAAGGGTTGCTAAAAACCCTAGGAAAACACATGACAATTTTCACAAACAAAAACTCCAAACTTTTAAATAACTACAGGAATGAAAATTAAAGATATAATAAATCATGAAAATATGTAAATATATCCATATTTTATCATATACTTTAATCAACTGATAAATTCAATCCATACCTCAAATCCTACGAAGATTCAACCGAAGGAGACAAAAGAGGAAGACAAATCCAAACTTGAGATACATCCTTCAAACCCTATCCATTTTCAGAAATCTCTATGAAAGAAATAAAAAATCCAAAGAAATGAGTCCCTCTCTCAACTACTGAAACTCTCACAAAAATGTCTCTCTCCCAAAAGCAAAGGTAACCATAAATTCATTAAGAAATATGCTTACAAACTCTCCCTCACATCTCCTAAGTTTTTCTTCAAAATCTCCATGAAAGAAAAGTCATCCTCCCCTCGATGATTCAGCCCCACAAAATTCCTCCTCTTCAAATGAAAACTAGTGCATATAAATATATTTCCAAAGGTTGTGACAAAAGATAAGCAACTCCCAACTAACTCTTAACTAGAGGGCATTATGAAATAACTTAATATAAGAGTAAACTCACAATTATATATTACACAAATATACTTTAATAAATGCTTTATATTTATTCATACATATATTTACTATTATTAAACATGTTGCATAAGATATATATGTATATGTACATATATGTATATGTATATATATCTATGTATGTATGTATATATATATATATATATATATATATATATATAAAATTAACAATTGAGAATAATATACCTCGCATTAATTATTAATAATACTATACTCTACATAAATCTCAAAATATACACCATCAACAATATCCACAATAATTAAAATGTAATCACATATAAATTATATATATATACACATACATATATGTGTGCACCCATATATATATATATATATATATATATATATATGCCAAATACCAAACACTATAATCTATATGATTGTGAAGCAATATATCACAATATCATTATTACATGTTTATAATTACTATAGGATATAACACCGAGGTAGAATAAAATCACATGCCTCAAAATAAATTTAATCATCCAAAGAGGCTATAATAATCAACTAAGAAACATATCAAGGTAACCAAAAGATCAAACAAGGTCAACCAAAGTCAATAAGGAAAGTCAAGTCAAACTCCTGACCAAGCATGAAGCTCTGAAACACAACATAGAAAGATTAACTAAGAATAATACCATGAAGGAGAAATAAATAAAATGAGTAAACAAATCAGACAACTGAATGAATGCAAGTGACCACAAGACACCAATTACAACAATGCCCAACCGGGTGTGCTGGATCTGGGTTTTTCACCCAAAGGTTGACTAACAAAGAAGGAACCCTAATATTCCCAAATTGGAATAATGACAAAGGAAGACTCATTCAAGGGCCATAGAACTATCTCCATAACAACAACCATCGAGGATTTTAGGGCACAGTCAGACCTGTGAAGCCAGGTGAAGTTGATGCTTGATACCTGCAAGCCTGCATCATAGAGAAGAAATACATGTGCATAGATATACATATAAGAAGACATTGCAGACAGATGACCAGGATCAATACATCATGTCAACCTCAGCTATGTGAGTAACTGTGACTTCATCCTGACTCATACAAACACATCATGTATATATACACATATACCAGGCATGTAGCATCATCCTAGTGAAGGTTAGAATCTTGAGCATTGGGTTAGTATCTAATCAATAGTAATAATAAATCAACATAATCATGAGACATATCCCAAATAATGAAGTAACATACAAGATTCATCAAAAGTAACCTTAAAAAAATAAAATATAAATAATCGCTTATATATATCCATATACAACATCCTAACTATATTCATAAAGGTCTTGAAGCTCCTCAATACATACATAGAGATAAATACATACAAAAATTATACCTTTATATAGTATGTCTGATATTAGAATCCTCGGGTACTGGTTTATGAAATCATTATAAACAAACTATAGGAATAGATCAAACAAGTATCATGAACAACTTAAGCTATAAGAAAACATCAAAAGATCTTACTTCATTCAAAAAAACAAAACTTATATTAGGGTTAGAGGGGTATTACACTAGGCCTTTACAAGGCCACCCCCAAGCTTCAGGATCCAAATTAGAATAGGATACAAGCATACAATAATCAACTTACATAACAGTACCACTCACCAAAATTTACAACAAGAACACTTCCCAACACAAGGTAGAACAAGAGGAAGGTCTCGAAGAGGCCTTCTTGAAAATAGGGGTGGGTGTAGACCTCACACTAGGAGAAAATAAAGCAGAAGAAATGAAACTCAAGCCACACATGGACCTGATATGACCATCTTCATAAGATGCAGTCATGAAATAACCTCCTTATGCCCCCCAGATGCCCTAAGGCCCTGCTTGACATCATGGGTATCATGAAACCCCATGTCTTTCCCTCCACACATGGGAGACTCTACACTAACTGAAATAATTTCCTACTAACCCTTCAAGGTTACTCTGCCCTCCCAAGGGTGAGTGTGACTTGAAGATATCCATCCAAAATTTAATACAAAATAAACATAGCCAAAAAAGCAAAACAATCAAATCTCAACTTTGAAAATAACTCAAAAAATACATAGGACTCCATTAATGGAGTTTCAAGCTCAAGAACACACATGAACAAAAAAAAAAAAAAAAATTTACTTCAAGAGATCCAACCTTAATCCAAAGCTAAGGTGGGTTGAAATTTGATGATGAGGTATCTCTCCTATCCTTTATCTCCAAAAGCTCCTTAAATTCTGAATTTTATCTCTAAAGGTAGAGAGTGGGTGAACACTCAACTCATCCTGAATCCTTCCCTAAATAGGAAAACCTCCAACAAGATAAATGATTAACCCAAAGGTGAGGTAACCCTAACGATCCCTAACTACCCACTTTCCTTAACTCTCCATGGGTGGAGTCAAATAAAACTTGGGAAGAAGAGATAGGTTAACCAAGGTTACACTCCTCTTAAAAGTTCACTCAAGTCTGAAAATAACACTTTAGAGGAGCAATAAATGAGTTTAGATAATCATTAATGACTGAAAATGACCCCTAACCCCTAGGGTACCAAGTTTGGTAGCTAAAACTGACCCTGGTTACCCTCTGGAAGCCCAAAAGACCCTCCTAAACTACCGCTGAAGTTAACCCATGGATTTCTAAGTCAAGCTGACAATGTAGAAACTTCTAACCTTGGGGTAAGATTAGGTAATATTGATAGGTAACCTTAGTTAACCCTAAACATAACCATGGTTCTCTTTACTAGCCATGTCAACAATAAATTGCAACAATTGCCAAATTTGGCACAATGAATCAAAATAAATGACATGGCTTATTGACATAACAATTACTAATCAAAATACACACATGCAAATAATATTTATGAATAAACCACATAAACAATGAGGTCCATGTTTCTTTATATAAACATGACCTTGGAATACATGTAAATTTACATAGGTTCCAATACTGGGTCCTCGATTTAGATCCATGGTCAACTTTCCCTACACACTTATTGCACACATTAGTAGGTGCAAAACAACATGATATGAAAGTATAACATGACATCAATAATATAAATGCATATAAACCACATCTACATTATAAGTGAAATAACATAGCATCAGTTTCCTAAACCAAATTCATCATATTACATTCATACATTTAAACCCAAATAAGACATCATCATAATTGAAACTGAGTCAAAACATAAAGCATCTTAAGTGTACCTTGATTACAAAATCGGTTACTGAATATGTAACATAGGATTCCATCGATCCTCAAATACGTAAAAGTCTCCTATAGTCAAAGTATGTCAAAGTATAAACTACTGAAAGCATGAATAATAAGCAGTAAAACTAAGTCAGTCTAATGTAGATCTCATAATATGTATCCACAATATTGAGATTGTAATTTTTTCAGATCACACATTTTTTTACTCTCTAACAATTGTAACAATCATAAAATCTTATAATAGAGTAGACTTAACCTTCTTTGTTAAAGGATTTAAAAGATTAGTTTGTCACTTGATATCAGGCCTCTCTATGCTACCTTCTATGACTAAACCTAGTGTAGTTTGTCAAATGGTATCTGGCATCTCATGCTATCTTCATGATCAAACTTTTTGATACTCCTTGGGATGTATCTCAATATAGAAAGAATCTTTAAATCCTTCTCAATTAAGAGACTTTCTGAATCAATGGTTAAATTGAAACAATAAATGATCTGTTCACATATATAACTTATACTTGGAGATTTTCAAATCTATTTTAAGCTCATTAAACTATTATGATCAATATATCTTTTCAATACCTTTACTCC
The DNA here is from genome assembly GCA_018584345.1 of Thuja plicata. Classification (NCBI taxonomy): domain Eukaryota; kingdom Viridiplantae; phylum Streptophyta; class Pinopsida; order Cupressales; family Cupressaceae; genus Thuja; species Thuja plicata. The sequence goes on along the minus strand of MU225234.1, from coordinate 3,000,304 downwards.
ACTTTTTGTTTCTGCTTGGTGATGTTGTGCTTTATTGCTCAGTGTCCGCATAAATATTTAGCTCTTTCTTCAGCTTGATTGATCAGGACTTTATGAAGTTGTTCTTCATCATTTTCTCTTCAACATCCTATTTTTCATTCACTCCCCTTAATTCATAATAAATTAAGTTGTGTCTTTATAGACATGGTATCACCGTTTCTCTCTTCTTGATTTTCTTGTTCTTGACGTGATCTGCAATCTTATCCAATCTTGATATAAAGCATAACTCCTATTTTATCTCGTAGAAATATTATTTCCAACTGGATAAAACAACTTTAAATCCTTTACTTATCTTTGGCTTTATCTTGTCGATGAAAATAATGATAACAACCAGTTAAGTCTATTTTTAGCTCTTCCAGCTAGATATTTTTTCATTTATGAAATCCAATTAACTTTGGTGTTTTAACTCTTTGATAGCTTTGGTCAACACTTCAGGTCTCCTCGGGCTTCTTCGTCAGTGTTGTCTATCTATTAGGCTTCACTGTAGTCCTTCTCATCAGTTAACACTATAATTCTAGCTGTCCGTAATGCTTGTGATTCTTCTCTTCAATAATTCTTGTTTGTTTATTTTCTCAGGCATCACTGTGACTTAACTTTTTGTTATCTCTGTCTGTCAGGTTCCACTAGTCGTCGGTGTTTGAAGTCACTTAGTGAATGCTTGTCTTTTATGCATTAGTGAAAGCATAATATTTATCTCTCTGATTCTCTAAAGTCTTTGACACTTTGATTATAACCTATTATATTATATCAAGTTGACATCAATGAAAATACAATCCATTAACTAATTTAATGTCTTGCATTATCTCTCTGCATTTCGGTGATCAACTTAACATCTTCAAACATTCAATCAGTTACATGTCATCAATCTCTCCCTTTGGCATTGATGGCAACACACTACATTATCATACTATATTATTACCAATATAATATGAAATATAATAGTTTCATCAATCTCTTCTATTGTAACTATTACAAATGTCTGGCTCTTGGTAAGCTCAAATAGCTTAGATTTGTTTCTTGCAGAGTGGGTTATTCAATCTTCAATCCCTTTACTGGATAGATGTAGCAGCTTCTATCTCTGTTCTGATATGTGCTTTGACTATTCCTCTTCTTGATAATCTCTTTTTCCTTTGACAACAATCTCTCCCTTTGTATGTACTCTCTCTCTTTGTTACTTCTCTCCCTTAGATGGATATTTCATATGTAATCTCTCCCTATGGATAAAGATTAACTTTTCCTTTTGATTCTTAGGAACTTCTCTTCATGGATAATGATATAATCTCTTTCTGATAATGAGATCATCTCTCCCTTATAATAATGAGAATCTCTCTCCGTTATGATTCCTGATAATGAGATAATCTCTCCCTTTGACAACAATGCCAAACAATTCTTCTATATCATCTTCCATTCCCTTTTTTTTATAATATACTCCTTGAATTTCCTTATCCATCAACAATACATTGACTCCGGTGTTTTCTATAGATTTGTACATTACTGTGTATAGATGTATCTATTGCTATTAGTCTTGGTGCTTGCATCAACATGAATGATCTTTTGATTTTGTGTAGGCTGATGCAACCTCCTAGTTAGCTTACTGACTAATAGACAAGGGTTGTACCCCTAGTCTATATCTCAAGTACTCAAATGTATCTTTCGATAATGACTTGGTGAATATATCAGCTAATTGTTCCTTTGATTGAACATATTCCAATATCACCTCTTTTTCTTGCACTTGTTCTCTCAGATAGTGATACTTGATAGAAATATGCTTAGTCTTAGCATGCATGGCTGGATTCTTATAAATGTTAATTGCACTGGTATTATCACAATAGATAATCACTGGTTCAAGGATCTTCATATTCATACCTTCCAACATATATTTGATCCATGCAATATTGGAGAAATTTGTAGCAGTAGCCACATATTATACTTTTGCAGTAGACTGAGAGATGCATCCTTGCTTCTTGTTGATCCATGTGATAAGTCTGTCACCCATGAATAATGCTCCTCCAGTTGTGCTCTTTTGGTCATCAATGTTTCTAGCCCAATCAATATTTGTATAGAATTGTAGCTCAGATTTTCCTTCTCTTTTATACCATAAGCCATAGTCCTCAGTGTTCTCCATATATCTCAAAATTCTCTTGACAGTAGTCATATGTGATTCTTTGGGATTAGCAGAGAATCTTGCAACTATTCCAACTACATGTGCTATATCTGGTCTGGTATGAACAAAATACATTAGTTTTCCAATCATTTATCTATACAAGGTCTAATCTACCTCATTTGATTTGTCTTCTTTTGTCAGCTTACATCCAGTAGCCATAGGTGTTCCAACTGGCTTGGAATCTTCCATCTTAAATATCTTCAACACTTCCTTGATGTATTTGGACTGAGTGATATATATGCCTGCATCTTGTTGAAAAATCTGTAGACCAAGAAAGAATTTGATCTCCCCAAACATAGACATTTCAAATTATTTGCTCATTTCTTTTGCAAAGGATTTGCATAACATTTTGTTTCCACCAAAAATGACATCATCAACAAATATTTCAGCAATCAGAATATTACCATCGGTATCTTCTTTTAAGTACATATTGCTATTTCCACTTGTTCTTATAAATCCATTGCTAATGAGATAGGATTGAAGTCTTTCATACCAGGCTCTAGGTGCTTGTTTCAATCCATACAAGGCTTTATGTATTCTACATACCATGTTCCTCTTGTCTGGATCAACAAACCCTTCTGGTTGTTCAATGTATACCTCTTCTTCAAGTATCCCATATAGGAATGCAGATCTGACACCAATCTGATATACCTTGAATCCTTTGAATGCAACATAGGAAAGTAAGATTCTAACTCCTTCTAGTCTAGAAATGTGTGTAAAGGTTTCTCCATAATCAATACCTTCTTCTTGTGCATAACCCTTGCATACTAATCTTGCTTTGTTTCTTGTGACTTCTCCATTCTCATTCAGCTTGTTTCTAAATATCCATTTGGTAACGATGACATTCTTGTCATCTATTCTCAGTACTAGTGTCTATATATTGTTCTTCTCAATTTGTTCTATTTCTTCATTCATTGCACTGACCCATTCTTCATTATCAAGTGAAGTATTAATAGATTTAGGCTCAAAATAACAAAGTAAACATCTAGTGTTTAGTGACTTACTTATTGTTCTCATTTCAGCCTTCTCGTATCCTATGATTTGATTTTGTGGATGATATCTTTTGAAATGCTTGGAAATTTTTGGTTCAACTCTTTTTCCATCATTCTAATCATCTTCTTGACCTTCATTCTGATCTCCATCGCTTGGTACATTATCTTGAGTATTATCTTGATTTTCGGTAATTGCAGCCTGATGCTCGGGTGCAATGTTCTATTACTCGGGTGCAATATTTTGTTGCTTGGGAGTGATACAGTGTTTCTTAGGTAGAGTGTCAGATTCTTTAGTATAAAAAAACCTATTGTATTCCTCTAACAAACCTGTTGTATTTCTCTGGTTCTCTTATCCTTTCCTTATCATTCTTTTCTGCAAATTCATCTATCTTTACATTTGCACTTTCAATGATCTTGTTAGATGACTTGTTAAGACACTATTAGTCCAAGTTTGGTACTTGTCCTTCTTAAGTGATTTTTTGAGTCACCATTATGTTTTTTGATAATCTTAAGTTCCTTAAGATTTTTGAGTCCAATCATTCACTAAAGATTTCAGTCCTGTGGTCCTACCGTTCTTGAAGATGTATAAAGTTTATTTGCTAACGATTTTCTCGAACAGGTTTGAACTTAGTTCAAACTAGTTCAAGGTAGTTCAAGGTGGTTCTTATTTCTAAATGAAGTTTTTTTGTTTATAAAGTTGGCAAAAATGATTTATGTGTTTATAAGTAGCAGGAATACTGAGGCTGTACAAAGAGAAAGAACTTGGGGGATATCAGTATGGGATCTATTGCTTAAAGATTGATTCTAATGATTGAAAGGCTTGAACAATTTTGAGCACATGTGAACCATCTCAAACTTTGTTCAAGGGTGTTCAAAGGTATTCAAAGATGACATGAGGCAGCAGAGAAAAGGTAACTTTTAGATAGCTCAATATTGGGTCCTACAGAAATGAGGGTATTTAATGTAGAAAAGTAGTGGTGCTGGTTAAATATGCTCAAGGTGTCAAATCAATCATTAATTCATATGACATAAAAGTTTTCACAAGTAACATTAATTAATTGCATGCATAAACTCTTTTATCTTTTAATGCCATAAAGATTTGTAATTAATGATTAAATCTTTCACAATCTCTATTTAAGCCCGTCATTCTGTTCATATTTTAAAATACTGTCATTATTGAGAGCTGAGCAGATAGAAGGTAAGGACTTTGGAGCTCCATTGTTCATAGGTTTCTATAGAACAAGGTGAGTTAGGATGCCCTCACTGTAGTGTTTTAAATTTAAAATTGCAATATTCAAAGAATTCTGTGTAGATGCAAGATTGTCACAGTTATGAAGTTTGCTTTTCACCTGTTTGGGAGTATTTTGAGCTTGGTTTGTGAAGGCCCAATTATGATAGACACTAACCTGGAGGGTTATGACTTAGAAGGGTTATCAGAAAGGCTCTCCAATTCCCTAGAAAAAATTCCAGCTTTGGAAATTCTACATAGCAGACTCTGCATTGCTGCTACATTCCCTCCCACCGTAATTTTCCCTAAGTTGATTTATGAATGAATTCTCAATTATGACCAAAGAACCGAGTCTATTCTTAAAAAGGATGGTAGTATCTTACTGTCTATTAATAGGGAAATTATATCCTTAGCTTTCCACATTACAGAGCAGACCTTTCGTGCCTTTTCCCCTGCACAATCCCTTGTAAAATTTAAATAAAATGCAGACGGAAATCATACTTTTATGGCTAAAAACTAGTTATTAAACCCCCAAAGGGGAGGTTCACACCTACCCCAAAAGTTCATCAGAATTCATGTACACTCCTATATTAGTGACATTATGGTGATGCTGCAAAGAGTGAGAGGGTCCCCATAGACTGATTTCTTTTCTGACTGGTTTTTTTTTAATGTTCAAATTATCCTGGAAGAAAAACAAATCCTGGACTGGGCTGAGTTAATTGCTAGCTGCATGAGAGAGAAACTTAATAACTTGAAACTTACTGGGAATAGATTTTTCATGTCATCCTATCTTATTTATTGTTTATCCTGTAGTAGATAATGGAGAAAAATGCCTCATGAGCCTTGGTCAGATGGTATGCGTGTTTACGAATATTTTCCTATCTTGCACAAAAGTAATATAATCCAAAATTACAGGAGAGTACATGATAGCTTTATGGGAAAGCTTTGCTTAGAATTAACCAGAGACTCTACTAGAAGGATGAGCTTAGAAGCTCAAGGGTTTGTGACTAAGTTTGGAATATTCTACACCCAGTTCTCTAGATTCACCTACATCAAGGTTGGTGGCTGTGAAGATTCTCCCATGAGGTTGCCTAGGTATGCCTTTGATACCTGAAAGACACAAAAGAGTTTGGATTACTATACAAGAACTGAGGTACTTTTGATATGCAAGTATAGAATGATATAGATTGGGCTGGAAATGTTGATGACCAAAAAATTAGTAGTGGGGGAGAATTATTTCTAGGAGAAAGATTGGTTACATGGTTGAGCAAGAAACAAAGTTGAATTTCACAGTCTACTGTCGAGGCTAAATATGTTGTTGCTGCTATGAATTGTGCAAACTTAGTATGGATTAAGAAATTACTTGAAGGTATGCAAGAAGAGATCACATATATGATTACTATTTTTTGTGATAATACAAATTCTATTAATGTATCAAAGAACTCAATTATGCATTGAAAGACCAAGCACATTTATACCAAGTATCACTAAGTTTGAGAGAACAAGTTCAAGAGAAGAATGCAAAGTTGGAATATATGAATTCAAAGGAAAATTTGGATGATATCTTTACAAAGACACTACCTAAGGATGCTTTTGAGTATCTAAGAGGTAAATTAGGGGTTCTTCCCCTATCCAATGTTCACTAAGAAGCATGAGGCACACTACATCAATTTTATATTTCATTAGAATATATATTTTTGAATTGATGTTAGTATGACACAATTTAGGTGATGCCTGAAGTTGTGAAAATATTTTTGTATGTAATGTTTTATGAGTACATGTTAGGTATAATCCACCACTGAAACAATTTTTCAGGAGTATAACTTTTCAGAATTGTTGTCAAAGAGGGAGAATAAAGAATTGATGATATTTATCTACAAAGAGATATTAAGGGAGAAGAATGAATTGCAAATATTTAATCATGAAGGAGATTCAAAATGTAAGTTACAAAAAAAAAAAATTATCCAAGAGGGAGATTAAGATCTCTAATTTGATGAAAGCAGAAATATCAAAGTGAAAATAGATATATCAACTTAGATGGAGTATAGTTATGTATTTGAGAGATACCATCATCAATTGCTATACCATTGTTATAGTGGTTGTCGTCAATGCCAAATAGGGAGATTTTTGATTAACTGATGTTTATCTAATGGAGATAATGAAGATCGAGTGATACCGAGTATCATGATTGTAGAAATAGTTAGATTAGTTTTTGTTTTGTCATTGATGTCAAGCAATTGATTAATTAATTTTTATTATGTTACCATATCTTAAGAGGAGAAGTTAAATTTGTGACAGATAGAAATCAAACAATGATGAAGTAATGATGTTTTAGTTGTTTTCTATTGTATATTTGATGTTATCAAATCGGTATGTCTGATTGATCAAGTTAGGAACTACAATGAATTAAGTTATGAATCAAACAGAAACTTTACCGAGCTAGATTGAGTCATTTGGTAGAATGTTATGTGATTCAATTCCAGTTATTGAGAACGGAGAGCAAGTTAGACATGGAGCAGTGATGAAGTCAGTTACCGAGTTGCAAATCAAGTTTTACTAAGTATAGTATACATATATTAAATAATGATTTATTGCGAAGCTATGATGATCTGGGTGAGGAAATTAATTAAATGAAGGTTTTTACAAAATCTATGAGTGGGAAAACGTAATATAAAGATCTAAGGTGAAGATCAAGAGGTTATACAGAAAAGGGAAAGTTCCAAGAAAAGCTACAAGATTTGAGGTTAAAGTGATTTGGTTTATAAAGTTGAGAAATTGAAGAAGATGATCGACCGGCTGAGTGCAAAGGAAGGAAAATCAAATTAAAGAGATTAAGAGGAAAAATTATGTCTATATAAGGAATGAGAATTACAAAGAGTAGAGACAACTGGCGAATTAAGAATAGAAGGAAAGAAGTTGAAGAGCAATATTTACTAGAAGAACAGTTAAAGACAGATCAAAGAATCTATAGATTTAGAAACAGATCAACGGAGTATGTGATGCCAGTATTCAATTTATCATAAAGGATCTGATTCAAGAATAGTGAGTTTCTAATTTTTACAGATCAAATTTTGTTGTTACTTATTGATATTTGTAACAGAGAAATTTCTTAACCGAGTGGAATTAACAGTCCTATATGTAAAACCTAGACTTAGGTTACATTCCAAAAGAGTGTTTGAAGACCTCTATCAAGGCCACTCATAATAGGGTAAATATCTTAATAGATCTGAGGTAAAACCCCTAATAGGGTCACATTTAGAAAATGTGTTTGTAATCTTCAATAGGACAAGTTCTTAACCGAGCATACTTCAGAAGGGTACAATTTTTATTGTGGGTTACAATTCCCACAAAGGTTTTTCCCAAATTGGTTTTCCTCATTAAATCCTATGTTAATGAGTTATATCATGTGTGAATGAGGTAATCTGATGTTGCTAAGATTGAATGATTTATTGCTTCTTATATTATTTGGTGAATTATTTATTTACTATTTTTCAGTACTTGTCGAGTGAATCAGTGAGTTTAGTTTTAATCTGGTTTAAGTTTGATTTGTCTTATTCACCCTCCCTCTATTAGTGAGACCAAAAACTGACAATTGTAGATAGAGTCTTCCACTTTTTGTATGCATGGATGAGTAGTTAGAGTTTTACTTTTACCTATTAGAATGTGAGGTTGATATGACATGTGTTAGAAATAACTGAGAGAGGGGGTGAATCAGTGGCCTCAACAATATTCCAATTAATCAACCCAAAAAATTAGTACCACAATATTAAGACTCTAGTTATCTTCAGTCCTACAAGTTGTATGCCTTTAAATATACTTATTAAATAACTACTACTCAGAGTGCTCTGTAAAACCTTATTCTTAATGTTTATCAAATAGTAGTCTTTCATTTACTAAAAATTAGTAAATAGATTAGTGTGTACTGATCAATCTAGATTAGTTGTGTAATAAAAACAATAAATTAATGACTCATAGACACATTAAAACAATAATTTTTAACATGGAAACCCTGTTAAGGGAAAAAACACTTGGGACTGGTAACCCAAAATTTTCACTCTTATGAAGTGATCTCGGTGAAGAGCCATTCTTGTTAAAGGTTACAAACACACTATTAGGTGTGACCTTGTTGGAGGATTTAAAAGATTAGTTTTTCACTTGATATCAGGCATCTTTATGCTACCTTCTATGACCAAACCTAGTGTAGTTTCTAAAATGGTATCTAGCATCTCATACTATCTTCATGATCAAATATTTTTATACTCCTTGGGATGTATCTCAAGATAGAAAGGATCTTTAAATCCTGCTCACTTAAGAGACTTTCTGAATCAATGGTTAAACTAAAAAATTAAATGATCTATTCACATATACAACTTATACTTGTATATTTAGATCTATTGTAAGCTCATTAAACCATTCTGATCAATATATCTTTTCAATACCTTTGCTCAATAGAAATATTTAGTTGTTTCCTCAGCTTGATTGATCAATACATTATGAAGTTGTTCTTCATCAATTTCCCTTCAACATCCTCTTTTTCATTCACTTCCCTTAATTGATAATGAATTAAGTTGTCTCTTGATAAACATGATATCACTGTTTCTCTCTTCTTGATTTTATTTTACTTGGCGTTATTCACAATCTTAGCCAATCTTGATTTAAAGAATAACTCTTATTTTATCTTGTAGAAATCTTCTTTCCAATTGGGTGTTAAATCCTTTACTTATCTTTGGCTTTATATTATCGATGAAAACAATGATAACAACCAGTTAAGTCTATTTTTAGCTCTACTAGCTAAGTATTTTGTCATTTCTGAACTTCAGTTAACTTTGGTGTTTTAACTCTTTGATAGCTTAGGTCAACACTTCAGTTCTCCTCGGGCTTCTTTGTCAGTGTTGTCTGTCTGTCAGGGTTGTCTATCCTTCAGGCTTCACTGCAAAGTTATTCTCGTTGGTTAACACTGTAATTCTGGTCATCGGTAATGCTTGTGATTCTACTCTTTGGTAATGCTCATTGGTTTATTTCCTCGGGAATCACTGTGACTTAACTTTTGGTTATCTTTGTCCATCAGGTTCCACTAGCCGTCGGTGTTTGAAGTCACTTAGTGAATGCTTGTCTTTTATACATTACTAAAAGCATAATCTTTATCTCTCTGATTCTCTAAATTATTTGACACTTTGATTATAACTGATTAGATTATATCAAGTTGACATCAATGACAATACAATCCATTAACTATTTTATTGTCTTGCATTATCTTTCTACATTTTGGTGAACAACGTAACATCTTTAAACATTCAATCAATTAGATGTCATCAATCTCTCCCTTTGGCATTGATGACAACATACTACATTATCAAACTATATTATTACTAATAAAATATGAAATATAATAGTTTCATCAATCTCTCCTATTGTAACTATTACAAATGTCTAGCTCTCGGTAAGCTCATATAGCTTAGATTTGTTTATTTTAGAGTGAGATCTTCAATCTTTAATCCCTTCACTGGATAGATGTAGCAGCTTTCACTTCTATTTCTGATATGTTCTCTATCTTGACTGTTCCTCTTCTTGATAATCTATTTTTCCTTTGATAGAAATGTCTCCATTAGATTTATTCTCTCCCTTTGTTACTTCTCTCCCTTAGATGGATATTTCATATGTAATCTCTTCCCATGGATAAAGATTAACTTTTCCTTTTGATTATTAGGAACATCTCTTCATGGATAATGATATAATATCTTTTGATAAATGAGATAATATCTCCCTTATGATAATGAATATCTCTCCCTTATGATAATGATAATCTCTCTCCCTTTGAAAATAATGCCAAACAATTCTTCTATATCATCTTCCATTCCCCTTTTATAATATCCTCCTTGAATTTCCCTATCCATTAGTAATACATTGTCTCTAGTATTCGGTGTAGATTTGTACCTTGCTGTGTATAGATGTATCTTTTTTTGTTCATCTTGGTGCTTGCATCAACATAAATGATCTACTAATTGTGTGTAGGTTGATGCAGCCTCCTAGTCAACTTACTGACCGATAAACAAGGGTTGTACCCCTAGTCTCTGTCTCAAGTACTCAAATGTATCTTTCGGTAATGGCTTGGTAAATATATCAGCTAATTTTTTCTTTGATTGAATATAATCCAATATCACCTCTTCTTCTTGCACTTGTTCTCTCAGATAGTGATACTTGATACAAATATACTTATTCTTAGCATGCATGACTAGATTCTTAGAAATGTTAATTGCACTGGTATTATCACAATATATAATCATTGGTTCAAGGATCATCATATTCATACCATCCAACAACTATTTGATCTATGAAAATTGGAGCAATTTTTAGTAGCAGCCACATATTTTTCTTCTGCAGTAGACTGAGAGATGCATCCTTGCTTCTTTCTGATCTAGTTGACAAGTCTGTCACCCATGTAGAATGCTCCTTCAGTTGTTCTCTTTTGGTCATCAAGGTTTCCAGCCCAATCAACATCTGTATAGACTTGTAGTTCAAATTTTCCTTCTCTTTTATACCATAATTGATAGTCCTCGGTGTTCTTCAGATATCTCAGAATTCTCTTGATAGTAGTCATATGTGATTCTTTGGGATTAGAAGAGAATCTTGCAACTATTCAAACTGCATGTGCTATATCTAGTCTGGTATGAACAACATACATTAGTTTTCTACTCATTGGTCTATACAAGGTCTGATTTACCTCATTTTATTTGTATTCTTTTGTCACCTTACATCTGGTAGCCATAGGTGTTCCAACTAGTTTGGAATCTTCCATCTTGTATATCTTCAATACTTCCTTGATGTATTTGGACTGAGTCATATATATGACTGCATCTTGTTGAAGAATCTGTAGACTAAGAAATAATTTGATCTCCCCAAACATAGACATTTAAAATTCTTTTCTCATTTCATTAGCAAAGGATTTGCATAACATTTCATTTCCCCCAAAAATGATATCTGCAACAAATATTTTAGCAATCATAATATTACCATCGATATCTTCTTTTAAGTATAGATTGTTGTTTTGACTTGTTCTACAAATTCAATGCTAATGAGATAGGAGTGAAGTCTTTCATACCAGGATCTTGGTTCTTGTTTCAATTCATACAAGGATTTATTTATTCTATATACCATGTTCCTCTTGTCTGGATCAAAAAACCCTTCTGGTTGTTCAATGTATACCTCTTCTTCTAGTATTCCCTTTAGGAATGCAAATTTGACATCCATCTGATATACCTTGAATCCTTTGAATGCAGCATAAGAAAGTAAGATTCTAACTCCTTCTAGTCTAGCAATAGGTGCAAAGGTTTCTCCATAGTCAATACCTTCTTCTTGTGCATACCCCTTGCATACTAATCTTGATTTATTTCTTGTGAATTCTCCATTCTCATTCAGCTTGTTTCTGAATACCTATTTGGTACCGATGACATTCTTGTCATTAGGTCTCATCACTAGTGTCCATGTACTATTCTTCTCAATCTGTTCTATTTCTTCATTCATAGCACTGTCCCATTCTTCATTCTCAAGTGCAGTATTAATAGATTTAAGCTCAAAATCACAAAGTAAACATCTAGTATTTAGTAACTTACTTCTTGTTCTCATTCCAACCTTCTTTTCTCATATGATTTCATTCTTTGAATGATGTCTTCTGACATACTTGGCAATTTTTGGTTCAGCTCTTTTTCTATCATTTTGATCATCTTCTCAACCTTCGTTCTGATCTACATCACTTGGTACATCATCTTGAGTATTATCCTAATTTTTGGTAATTAGAACTTGATGCTTGGGTGCAATGTTATGTTGCTTAGGAGTGATACATTGTTGCATGGGTAGAGTGTTAGGTTCTTCAGTATAAACAAACATGTAGTAGTCCTCTAGTTCTCTTCTTCTTTCCTTATCATTGTTCTCTACAAATTCATCTATCTTTACATTTGAACTTTCAATGATCTTGTTAGATGACTTGTTAAAAAATTTATAAGCCTTGCTTTTGGTGGAATACCCTAGAAAGATACCTTCATCACTTTTGGAGTGAAGCTTTCCATTTCTATCAGCCTTCAAAATATAAGATTGACTACAAAAGATTATGAAGTAACTTACATTGGGTGTGTAACCATACCAAATCTAATAGGGTGTCTTTTTTGTGTCCTTCTTCAATTGTACTCTATTCAATGTATAGACAACAGTACTGATAGCTTCCCTCCTGAAAATTTGAGTGATTCTTTTCTCAATCATCAATGTTCTTGCATAGTCAATAATTGATATGTTTCTCCTTTCAACAATTCTATTTTATTGTGGTGTTCTTGGTGTATAAACCTATCTTCTAATTCCATGCTCATTACAAAAATTAGTGAATTAATCTAAAATAAATTCCCCTCCTCTATCTAACCTTAAGAATTTCAATTTCTTATCACTTTGTTTATCTACTATAGCCATATACTATTTAAACATCTTAAATACTTCTGATTTATCTTTTAAAAACATAACTGTCATCATTCTAGAATACTCATCAACAAAGAGAATCAAATACCTATCTCCATAGTAACTCTTTATTCTCATGGGTCCACATAGATCAGTATGGACTAATTCTAGAATTTCATTAGATGTATGGGTTTTACTCTTGAAACTAGACTTTGTCATTTTACCTTTTTGATAGTTCTTGCACATGATATGCTCGGCCTTTGTCATGGTTGTTAAGCCTTTGACATTCCTTTTATTGGTTATCTTTATCATGTTGTAAAAATTCACATGACACAATATTTTGTGTCACAACCATATATCTTCATTTCTAGCCATTAAACAAGTGGTGTTAATGTCATAAAGATAGAAAAGGTTACCTTTTGTCTGCTAACTAGTTCCGATCAACCTTCCTGATTCATTGAAGATCTTTTACTTCTTATTCTCAAATTCTATTTTGTGACCTGTATTGTTTAGCTGTGAAACACTTAAGAAATTATAATTCAGCCCTTTTACCTAGTAAGCATTTTCACATTTGATCAGGTTATTCAACATTATGGTTCCTTTACCTTCAAATAGACAAGGTTTGTCATTACCCATTCTTACTGAACCACCATTATAGTATTCAAAAGTTTCAAAATTTTTCTTATCACTGGTCATGTGGTGAGTGTAGCGACTATCTATTATCCAGACATCATTCTTACTAACCTTAGATATGAGTCCAATTTCTACATACCTTTCTTCTTCTTCTTCTTTGTCTAAGTCATCCTTCATGGCTACAAATACCATCTCAATATCTTCTTCAGATTTGGTGTTAGTATCATCATCTCTGTTCTCATCTAGGTAACAAGCTTTCTTTCTTTTGTCCTCATAGTCTTGGGTATCTCTTCTTTTAGTTTGTCGATTGCTTCGGTAATCTCTGTTATCACCTCAGTCAAACTTATTTTCATAAGTTCTATCATTACTTCTGTCATCTTTTCTTCTATTAGGACATCTTGTAGCAAAGTGTACAACCTCTTTACAATTAAAACATACAAGTGGTAATTTACCTTTTTATCTACCTTTGCCTCTCTGCAGTCTTCTTTCCATTAGTGTTTCAATCTCATCAAGTCCTTGATCCTCATTATCACTTTCACTATCATTTGTAATAGTGTGTCTATGACTTGAATTACTTATTTTCAAAGAAGATTTGAATGCAGTTATATAGATTGTAAGACACTATTATCAAAGTTATTCATCTCAAATGAAATGAGTCTACCAATCAGACTATCTAGACTAACTGCATTGTTTGCAACTACTCTCATTTCTTGTATTGAAGAAACTCTAATAGAATATACACACAATAAGGTTCTTAATATTTTACTTATATTTTTCTCCTCTTCAAGTACACCTCCAACTCCTCAGATAGCATTGACTACCTCTTTGATTCTGCAGCTATACTGAATGATTTTTTATCCTTCTTTCATCTTTAGGTCATCAAACCTCCCTCTTAGGCTTTCATCCTTGGCTCTTAGTACATTAGCATCTCCTCCGTGTACCATCTTTAACTTATCCCACATTTTCTTTGTAGAGGTGTAGGTTTTGACATCTTCAAACTCAGCATCGGAGAGTGATGAGGCAAGTTCTATCATCATGCAATTATGCTCATGCTTTTATCGCAATTTATCAAGAGTGTAAGGTCCTATAGGCAAAACATATTCAGTATCAAGGTGTTGGGTAATATAATTACCATTACCTGATAGGTGGAGTCTTATTCTACTTTTCCATGATGCAAAGTTGTCTTTATTCAACTTGGGCACATATCGTTTGTTCATCTTATGATCTTTTTCTTGAACTGTTAAACTTCCTTTCTAAGCACACAAGCTCTGATACCAATTGTTAGAAATAAGTGAGAGGGGAATGGGGGGTTAAATCAGTGGCCTCAAAAATATTTCAATTAATCAACCCAAGAACTTAGTACCATAATATTAAGCCTCTAGTTAATTCAGTCCTACAAGATGTATGCCTTTAAATATACTTATCAAATAACTACTACTTGGAGTGCTTTGTTAAACCTTATTCTTAATGTTCATCGAATAGTAGTATTTTTTTTATGAATAGAGGCCTTTAATATTAATAATATAACAAAGTACAATATTCACAAAAAATCTCAGGGGATAAAAAATCACCCTGCAAAGTGTCACTTCGCATCACGCTGGTATAAAACAACTATTCATAAAAAAAAACATATAAGAAGCCCTCGGGCTATGAGAGCAGTAGAAGAATAGGGTGAACGATCTTTATCATTTGGATTGCCCCAAACAGTAGGCCCAGGGGTCTGGTCGGGAAGTGACCACCCATCATCAACTTCTTTTTCTTTCTCCATTTCTCCTTCCTCCATGGGAGAAACTGCCAGAGCTAGGCGGGGGATTTTATCAACAGGGGCGGGAGGCCACACAGGAATAGTTTTCGATGGCCAAGAAGTAGTTGAGGCATGCATCGATGGCCAACCAGAAGCTGAAGCCCCCTATTGGGAGGGGAGGTAGAGTAGCAGCGCCAAGAGTATGATGTTCTGGATCACCTCGCTGAGGCACTCCTTCTATGATGCTGACCCTGAGGTGGTGTGCAGTTGGAAGAGAGAGAGAGAGTCCAGCTGAATGCAAGAAATAGTGCATAGGGAATTACCCCAATGTTGCAGTAGCTCCTACAAGTGTGCAACCTCAAGGGCCACCTTGTCAGCTTGAACTTTAATCTGCATCATGTCATTATTACATAAACATGCCTTAGCATAGAGAGAAACATTGACATCCAGAAAGATGTGAGTAAAAATAACAGTATTGCGGTCTTTCCATAAGGAAAAAAAAATCTCCATCCTGAAAGTATGCCAAATCTTGGTATATTGGGAAGGCATTCTAGGAGAGTCATCGAGGAGAGCTATATTCCAAGAGAAGGGTTCGGGCCAAAATGGCATAAATGAACTATGAATCTAGCTCTAGTAATTATAGGCCTAACAATAGAACCAAAAAATATGCATAATGGACTCAGAATGTCCACAAAAAAGGCATTTAGGACCAAGCACACCTAAGTGCCGAAGCTGAGCTCCTAAGGGTAAACCTTGGTAGAGCAGACACTAGGAAAAATGAGCAATTTTGGGTTCAGTGATAGCAACCCAAATAGTGCAGAAATGCTAGCTCCAAGTCTTTTGGGAAGAAGAGATATGCCAACAATGATTGAGAGAATCCACCATGGGGAAATGGGGCACAAGCCAAGAATAACCAAGTATGGGTTTGTAGTTGGTAAATGGAATTTATTAGGGTAACATTTCAAATCTTTCCACCAAGGTTTAACTAACTGAATTCCAATTTTGTGCAGGATATGCAATGGAATAGCAAAGACAAGCAAGTCAAAAGTCTGACTGTCTAGGTGAGTGAGATGGAACTGAATCTGAAGATCATCCCAAGAGCAAATACTCATGGTAGCTCTGGAGAATAAATCCTTGGGAATTTGAATGCCTCATTTGTGAAAATGAAGAGCACTAATCCCCTAGATTCTGGCCAGAGGAAGCCCTTATTGTGCAAAAAGAGGGGACCACCAAATATTTTGTTGATTGAAAGAAAGCCCATCCCTAAAGCCATTGCCAACCTAGTGAAGCCAAGGCTTGATAGCTTCCCAGGCTCACCAAATACTTTTTGCAACAAAAGTACCTTAGATTTGAACAGGGTGTTTCATAACCAGGAGGGTTTGAAAGCCAATCCCTTTCCAATCTAGTTTGTGCAGAGGAAATCCAGAAGAAATGTAATGGTGAAGAAAGACTTTCCAAGCCTCAGTGCCTGCGAGACAACGCATGAGCCATTTTGTACAAAGGGCCAGACCCTATTTCTGGGTATCAAGTAAGCCAAGCCCACTAGAGGTCTTGGGGAGACGAAAAAATTCCCAAGCAACTCTATGAAAACCACTGTGATCAGGACCAGAGGCCCAAAGAAAATCCCTTAATAATTTTTTGATCTCTTATAGGAAGCCTTTGAAGGGCACCAACAAGAAGAATAGTAAACATGAGTAGAAGCCAAAACCTTGGGGCAGATCTCAAATTTTCAAGTGAGCGAGAGTAGCTTGGTAATCCAATAGGTAAGATTTTTTTCAATTTTAGCTAGCACGACATTCCATAGTTCAGTAGAAGTAGCTTGAAATGAAAAATGGATACCAAGGAAGAAAAAAATTTCCCCATGCTGAATCCTGGACCAACCAAACTGGGAAAACTAGGGTGGGTCAGGAAGGGAAGACTGCCTATAGCATAAGGTTGTATGCCACTAAATAGCAGAGCCTAAAGCTAGACAGAAAGTGTCTAAACATTGCAAGGTTGCCTTGATATTTTATTCATCCTCTATAAGAGTGAGAAAATAATCATCAACAAAATAGCCATTAACCAGTTGTTGTGTGGTATTGGTAAGAGAAATCCCATGAACACTGCCCAGAGAAATTGAATGAGCTAACAAATAGAAAAATCCCTTTGCAGCCAGAACATATAAGGTAGGAGAAATAGAGCATCCTTGCCATATGGATCTGTAGAGCCCAAATGAGGAAGATTGCCTATAATTAATGGTGATGCAAGTAGAGGCATCCCTGAAAAGCATCTGCATAGATTGAAGAAATCTGGGGCCAAAACCCAGAGCATGAAGTATAGAAAGAATAAAAGGCCATTCAATATGATCATAAGCTTTAGCAAAATCAATCTTAAGAAAAAAGGCTTTCTATTGAGACTTACAAGCCCATTCCATACCTTACCAAACTACAATGATATTGTCCATAATATATCTGGACTTAATAAATCTAGTTTACTCTGGCCGAATAATTTGAGGGAGGATGTGATGAATCATGAGAGCTAGTACCTTAGAAATGATCTTGTATGATATATTAAGCAAGGTAATAGGCCGCCAATTGCAGATATCCTCAGGATCCCCAGCTTTAGGGATGAATTTAATGTTTCCTTGATTGATAATTTCTCCCAGAGACTGAGAGTGATATGCCTCAAGGTAGACCTAGTGTAAATCAGGACCGATGACATCCCAGAGTGTTTTATAAAATTCACAAGGAAACCCATCACAACCTGGAGCTTTGTCATTAGCCATGGCAAAGACAACTTCCCAGAGATCTTGCAAGGTAAGAAGTTGGTCACAGAAATCTCTCTGGGAAGGTGAGACACATTGAGGCACAACATTTATGAAACCCACAAGAGATTTCTTGCTTGTAGGAGAAGATCCCTGAGTGGAAAAAACTTGTTCATAATGATGAACAAAAGCTTGCAGAATGTTAGGAAGCTCAGTGAGGAGAGATTGACCCTTTTTTATCTTGGTTATGCCTACATTAGTGTGGCAGGCACAGAGGGGTGCAAAAATATTTGGAGGCCTGATCTCCAACCTTGAACCAGTGCAATCTAGCTTTGATCTTTTCACTTCTGGCGGTATAATTGTCTACAATTTTCTTTTGGTGTTGTAACTGAGCAAGGTGAAGTTGCAAACTTTGATTGAACGGATCAAGGGCTAAGGTCTCTATGGAAGCACAGAGAGCTTTGGTGTTTACGTCGTAGGATCAATGATGGTAGAGGGAAAGCTATCTACCATAAATGTGTAGAAAGTGTGTTGTATGCTGAATGGCATCATTCCACCATTGAATCTAGCAAGGTGATTGCAATGGCTGAGGCTCAAAATTCCAAACCCAATGAATGTGGGCCACCATAGAAGCATGATAAGAACACAAGTATTAAAAAAATTGAGTGGTGGGAGGCTGTGCCTTAGGTGTGATGTGGACAGAAGTCTTATTTCTACTATAGAACCAGTTTGGCTATGTTCTGAGATCTTTCTCCTAGATCTCTTAGGGTGTTCACAACACTAAATTGAGGTAAGTCACAAGCAAAATGCTAAGTCCCCATCAAAATTATTCTCATCTCCTTCTTGCTAAATCTATACAAATAAATTCATTCTACTCACTCAATCAATGTTCTCAGAACATTAATTTCATTCTCTTCCCTAGCCAAACTATTATTGAGCTTGCCTAGGGTAATATCTCTAGATTCACACCTGTTTCTACTCCTACCAAAAATAAAAAGGAAACTATGTACAAGGGCTCCTCTCAATTTCCATCCCAACACATGACTCTCACCATGGATTTAGGAAACTTGAGGGGTCATTACTGCTTACAACCCAGAATGGGCGAAGAACTAATAGCTTGCAAAACATAAAATAAAGTAACTAATCTACTTGCATGCAAAAGGAACCACAAAGAAACTTGATATATACTAAGCACACAATCTACAACTTCTCATTACTGGAAACAAAACAAAATAGTACAGTAATCTGCAAATCTGTAACTTTCTTGTTGCTTCTCTTCTTCTACAATCTCTACCTTCTAGATCTCTAAAAATGAGGGCTCTAGATGTTATTAGTAACCATCCTCTCATAGGAAACAACCCTAATAGTCCACTCATTCAAAATAATATCTTTAGGAACCGTTACACTAGCCATACTATCCATAAAAGACAAGATCTAATTTTCACGAGCCGTTACGACTGAATATTGATGAGCAACAGTAAATCAAGTGGAGCTCCAGTGTTGGCCGAGGTGCTAGGCACCAGTGTAGGTGGAGCTGCTAGGCATAAATGTAGGCTAAGCTGCTAGGCAAAAATGTAGGCCAAACTACTAGGCACAAATGTAGGCCAAGCTGCTAGGCACAAATGTAGGTAGAGCTGCTAGGCAATGTAGGCCAAGTTGCTAGGCAATGTAGGCTGAGTTGCTAGGCAATGTAGGTTGAGTTTCTAGGCACCAATTTATTCTGAGTGCCAGTGATACCAAGAATCTTATCCAAAGTTCCTGATGCCTTGGTTGGATTTCTAGAGGTTTCCAAACTACCTCTCACACACACACAACTAAACGAAACCAACTAAGCAACCTATCTAGACATGGATTGACCTAGTCATATCCATTTTAGGGAAATAAAACAAATGACCTTCTAAGGTCCACACACACTCTCCTGACTTGGCTAGAGTTAGTACATCCCAGAAATAAGGAGCTAGGGGTTGATTTAGGTGTGCTCCTGCACCATACTCCCCTAGACAAAAGAAAGGTTAATCCATCCTTGGATTGAGCATGTTTGGATGAGTGCCCAACCTCTTGAGGTTTGTTTCTCTGATCCAAGTAGCATCAACATGTTCTTTTCCATGCCATTTGACAAGGTGCTCCATATAGTCTTTGTTCCTAGTCTTCTTATAGACCCTTGAGTCTAGTATCTTTTCAGCTGTCATAGATGGATTAGGGGTTAATTTCAAATCTTTTGCCTCTTGTATTACCTCTTGAAGGTTTTGATCAGCATCTTGAATTGGTCCTTTGTATGCTATCAAATTTGCAATGTTGAAAACTGGTGACAACCCAATATCTTCAAGAAGCTCCACCTTGTATGCATTGTTTCCATACTTTGCAAGTATCTTACGGACCTAACCTCTTCATATGTAGCTTGTGAGGAACACCTTTTTTTAGCCTATTTTTGTTCAAGTGTACCATCACAAAGTCTCCAATCTGAAACTGAACATCCCTCTTTGTTGCATCCACCTTTTGCTTTACCTTTTCAACATTCTCAATCAAGTTCTTTCTCACACTTTCATGTACTTTCCTCATTGAATGAGAAAATTCCTTAGCATATCCACTACCATGCATTCCTTCCTTCAATTCTCTAAGCTCAAAAATCCCTCTTGGGTGAAAGCCAAAAACAATTTCAAAAGGACTCTTACCAGTTGATCTGTTTACTATATCATTGTATGCATATTCAGCTTATCCAATGAGTTGGTCCCATGCTTGACCATACTCCTTTGTCAGGCATCTCAGAAATTTACCAAGACTCCTATTGACTACCTCTATTTGGCCATCTATCTGTGCATGGTAGGCAGATCCAAAATACAAGTTAGTGCCAAGCTTTTTCCATAAGGTCTTCCAAAAATGGCTCATGAATTTAGTATCCTTGTCTGAGACAATGGTGAGTGGGAGTCCGTGGATCCTCACCACTCCACTGAAAAACAATTGAGAAATGTTACAAGCAACATGAATGGTCTTACAAGGTATGAAATGTGCCATCTTACTAAATCTGTCCATAACAACATAATTATTGTCATATCCCTACCTTGTTCTTGGAAAACCAACTACAAAATCCATGCTTATGCATTCCCATGGTCTATTTGGGATTGGAAGTGGCTGATAAAGACTTGCATTAGAAGATGTTCCCTTTCCTTTTTGACACACTACACAACTCTCAACATACTGTCTAACATTTCTATTCATTCTAGGCCAAAAATAGAACCTAGTGACTAACTCTTGAGTCTTACTGACTCCAAAATGAGCACTAAGTGCTCCATTATGTTTTTCTTGGATCAAATTATCTCTCATATACCCTTTAGGAACACAAAGCTGACCTCCTTTAAACAATAAATCATTCTACAAAGTATATTAAGAAAACTCACCATGAAAGTTGTTTTTAAACACCTTGCATACCTTGTAGATTTGAGCAAAATCTTCATCTTCAGCATATAGGTCTTTGGAGCTATCAATACCTATGCTTTGTAGATGAACTTCTTGGAGTGTGAGTAGCCTTCTACTCAAAGCCTCAACAACCTTATTCTGTTCTCCCTTTTTATGCTTGATATTGAAAGTGTAGGCTTGTAGATACTCCACCCACTTCATGTGTTTGATGTTGAGTTTGTCTTGAGAGTTAAGGAAGCTGAGAGCTTGGTTATCAGTATATACTATGAACTCCTTTGGTAGAAATTAGTGCCTCCACTTATTGAGTGCTTGGACTAGAGTATACAACTCTAAGTCATAAGAGGAGTACTTCTTCTTTGCATCAATTAGCTTCTCACTATGGAAAGCTACTAGTCTTCCTTCTTGGCTTATGATAGCCCCAATGGCCACATTACTTGCAACACATTCTACTGTAAAAACCTTATCAAAGCTTGAAAGAACTAGAGTAGGAAACTCTTCTATCTTCTCCTTGAGTGTTTCAAACCCTTTGTCAGCTTGTGGTGCCCATTGAAACTTTGTCTTCATCCCACCTCTAATGGTGTCTAACATAGGTGCACAAATCCCACTGAAATGTCTAATGAACTTTCTGTAATAGTAAGCTAAACCATAAAAACTTCTCACCTCAGTTTTAGCCTTGGGAGTAGGCCAACTTCCAATGGCATCCACCTTTTCTTGGTCCATTTTGAGGTTACCTTGTGACAAAACAAAACAAATATATACAAGCTCCTTCTTCATGAAGTCACACTTCTCCAAATTGATCATTATCTTTTCATCATGCAATTTCTTGAAAACAATTTTCAAATGCCTAATATGCTCCTCCTTAGTTCTGCTGAAAACTAAAATGTCATCTAGGCAGACAAAAGCAAACTTACCAATGCATTCTACCAATACCTCATTCATAAGTCTCATAAAAGTTGAGGGATCATTATACAAACCAAATGAAATTACAAGCCATTCATACAAACATTATGTAGTTTTTAAAGTTGTCTTCAATTCATTTAATTCATTAATTCTGATCTAGTGGTAGCCGCTCTTAAGATCAATCTTGTTGAAGTATTTTGCCTCCCCTAAAAAATCTATTAGGTCTTCAATTCTAGGTATTATAAACCTATACCTAATGGTGATTCTATTTATGGCTCTAGAATCAGTACAAAGTCTCCAAGATCCTCCTTTCTTAGGTGCTAAAATAGTAGGGACTGCACATGGGCTTATGCTCTTTCTAATTAGGCCTTGGTCTAATAACCCTATGATTTTCTTGGCTATTTCCTCATTTTGTTGAGGGGTCATCTTATAGGCAGCTTTTTTGGGTAAGGTAGCTCCTGGTATGAAGTCAATCTTGTGGCTAACAAGTCTCTTAAGAGGTAGGGGAGTGGGCTGGCCATCATTCACAATATCCTTATACTCTTCAAGTATTTCTTTTACCTCATTTGGTATCTCTGATTTCTTGATAGAAACTTCATCTTTTGGCTTCAATACTCAAGCAAACCCAACTCCTTCTCCTTCTCCTAGAGTCTTCAAGAATTCCTTCTCACCAACCATGAGCACACTTGGACTTGATGTTTTCATCTCCCATTCTTCTATTAAGGACTGAATTTTGAAAGTCACCCCATCTTTCTTAAATGAGTATGCATTCTTGGTTCCATCATGCATGGCTTGGCTATCAAATTTCCATGGCCTTCCAAGTAGAAGATGGCATGCATCCATGGGAAGAATGTCACATAGAAATTTGTCTTTATACTTGCCAATGGTGAGTTCTACCCATGCTTGTTCTCCTAAAAACACATGTTGTCCTTTGTTGAGCCAAGTAACCTTGTATGGGTTTTCATGTGGAATCCTTTTCAAATTTAATTTGTTGGCTTCCTCTTCACTAATGATATTATCAGTTGAGCCAAAATCAATAATGACTCTACACACCTTTCCTATAATATTGCACTTCACTCTAAAGAGTGCTCTCCTTTGGCTTGGTTCTTCTTTGCTTGGATCTCTAATTAAGGTCCTCCTTATCATGAGGTTCTCACCTTCTTTTGATTCTAATGGTACCTCAGATGACTTGCTACTGCAACTTGATTCTTCTTGGACATAGTTAACTCATTTCCCACCTCCTTGAGAAGTAGAACCTTTTTCAAGACACCGATATGCAGGATGTCCAAATTGCTGATAGTTGTAACACTTCATTGAAGAGAAGTAAGATCCTCTTCCTTGGTTATTAGTCCTTCCTCTTGAACTACTATTTTAACCTCTTCCACGGTTATAACCACCTCTTGTGTTACTAGATTCTCCTTGATTCTCAGTGTGTTTGGATTCACTCTGATTTCTTCCTCCATGTCCTCTTGTATGACCTCTGCTGTCTCTTCCTCTTCCTTTTCTATTTGAATCTTGCTTCTTGAATTTTTCCTCCACCTTGAGGGCTATTTGAATCTTGCTTCTTGAATTTTTCCTCCACCTTAAGAGACTAATTTCCTCTTGTCTACTCTACTTGAGTCCATTCAAGTACCTAGCCACTTTCAAGCTTTCTTCTTCCATCACATGCGACCTTAAGCATAGTTTGTGAACTTCTTCGGTGTAGGAGCTGACTTCTAAATCTTTTTGTCTCAAATTTTGTCTCTTTTTGTGCAATTGTACTTCATAATCATCAGGAAGGTAATTTTCCTTCATCTTGGCCACCATACCTTTCCAACTGGTTATGGGGTTCTTTCCTTCTTTTTCCCTCTCATCTTGGACAAACTTCCACCAAGTGAGAGTAGTTCCTCTCAACCTTGTTTTGGCTATTCTTACTTTCTAAGCTTCAGTAAAATTATCATAGTCAAAGTGATTTTCAAGACCTTTTATCCATTCCATGATTAACTCCAGTTCCATCTTGCCACTAAATAGAGGTACACCTTCTAAGGAATTACCACTCATTGCCTTCAATGCTTTCAAGAATGGCTCTTCTTGAAGCACAGGGTCTGGCTCTAGAATAATGTCTTCCTTTTCCACTGCTTTACCCTTTCCATAAGCTTCTCTCATCCATTCACTGACTGATATAGTCCTAAGCTACACTTCTTCCAACTTAGTCACCATTTCAGCTAATTGTTCCTTTAGGAGTCTATTCTCCTCCTTTTTCTCTTCCACATATTTTGTGAGTTCCGCGTTGGTCACCATCTTGGATGAGTTGACAAAAGTTTCTACATATAACATCCAAAAAACACGTGCCTAGATCTTTTAGGGCTTTGATACTAATCTAATGTGGATAGAAGTCTTATTGCTACTACGGACCTAGTTTTGCTATGTTCTAAGATCTTTCTCCTAGATCTCTTAGGGTGTTCACAACCCTAAACTAAGGTAAGTCACTCTCAACTTTACCTCCTCTTCAAGAATCAGTCCCCATCGAAATGCTTATCATCTCCTTCTTGCTAAATCTACACAAATATATTCATTCTACTCACTCGATCAATGTTCTCAAAATATTTCTTTCATTCTCTTCCCTAGCCAGACTATTACCGAGCTCGCCTAGCGTAATATCTCTAGATTCACACCTGTTTCTACTCCTATCAAAAAGAAAAAGGAAATTGTGTACAAGGGATCCTCTCAAGTTCCATCCCAACACATGACTCTCACCATGGATTCAGGAAACCTAAGGGGCCATTACTACTTACAACCCAGAATGGGCGAAGAAATAATAGCTTGCAAAACAAAAAATAAAGTAACTAATCTACTTGCATCCAAAAGGAACCACAAAGAAACTTGATATCTACTAAGCACACAATCTAAAACTTCTCATTATGGGAAACAAAACAAAATAGTACAGTAATTTGCAAATCTCTAACTTTCATGTAACTTCTCTTCTTCTACAATCTCTACCTTCTAGATATCTAAAAATAAAGGCTCTAGATGTTATTAGTAACCATCCTCTCATAGGAAACAACCCTAATGGTCCACTCATTCGTAAGAATCTCTTCAGGAATCATTACACTAGCCATACTATCCATAAATGACAAGATTCACTTTTCATTGGCCATTATGACTGAATATTGTTGAGCAACAGTAAAGCAAGATGAGCTCCAGTGTTGGCCGAGTTTCTAGGCACCAGTTGTGTGTAAGAAAATACACCTTCATAAAATTAATATTGAGAACTACAATTCTATGGAAAGATAAAACAAGTTAATCTAAGAATTGAAGCTAAGAATCCATGTCATCTCATGGTTCTCTATCCAAGCTTTGTTAAGAGAGAACTTAGGCTTAATCTCTCTCAAGGACAATCCTAGAATGAGATATGTAGGAAAAATGAATACTCAAATCTAGCTAGAATGCTCAAAATGCTAAAAAATGCTCCAAGATTATGTTAGAAAACAAAAAATGCTCCTAAACATGATATGCTAAAATGCTATGCAAATGTTGAAATCTCTCAAAAGCTCTCAAATGCTCCTCATATTCTCTCAATATGCCTATAGTAAGGATACTTTTTCTCTTGAAATTCTTGGATCCCAAACACAAAGGAAAAGGCTTGTATTTATAGCATTTTCCCAAGGGTAGGGATAAAGTGAGTTGATCATGATCAAAGTTTGGTTAAGTCAAAAGCTTTAAGGTTTTCTCAAATGGAGGGAAAGTTGGTTGGTTGTCTCAAAGATATTAGGAATTAAATAACTCCATAATTTAGTTAAATTAGCCATGGAAGGGTGATTGGGTTGGATTTGATCTTTTTGATTTGAACTATACAATTGAAAAATCAATTGCATAATTTGATTAATCCCTTTAGGCCTGAATTTAATTATTTGATTTCATGATTATTTGATCTTTTAAATTTGATTTGATTTTTTTCCATTTGATTTGCATTGAGATGAAATTTTAAGGCATTTGGCTGAGATTTATAGTTTGGAATGTTTGAGATACACCTGGTCAATTTTAGGTGTCTACAAATGCCCCTCTTTGAATTGATTCAAAGAAAGCTTGATTGTCCTGATCGTTGATTCGATGCTGATGAGATGATATGAAAACCTGATATGAAAACTCTGATATGAAACTCCCATATGAAAATCTAATATGAAACCCTGATATGAAACCCTTATATGAAACTCCGATATGAAACCCTGATATGATGCTCTGATATGAAACTCCGATATGAAACCTTGATATGATGCTCTGATATGAAACTCCGATATGAAAAAGTTTGAAATTTTAATGCCCCAAATTTGATACAAGATATGATGTAGAAATCCCAGTTAGATGATATGATGATGCCCCCTCGGAAATGAAATCATGTTGATCGTAGGTGAAAGTTTTTGATGAACAATGTTGATAGGATAGATCCAAGATGATTGCATTTCTGATAAATAATGATGTGGAAAGCTGTCGGACAAATGCCCCAGTGTGCAAAATATGTAGATTAGGTTTGATTGGGTCAAAAATCTCATAAAATAGGTTAAAATAGCTTAAATAGGTTGAAAAACCCAAATTTACTATTCCTTTTCACTTTTTACTATTGAGAATTTGAAATGAGTTATTGACGATTGAAAATGATGGTGGTCCCCATTCGAGAGCATAGATTCGAGCAAGCACACAGATATCAGAGACCTCCTAACTACGGGCCTCCAGTAAGTGGTTTGAACTCTCATAGTGCATTTATTGCTTTTAAAATAGCATTTATTACATATTTTTATTGCTTCCTAGGAAAGTTTTAGCAAAATGTTGTGTAGGATAGGTGAAATGCCGCGTAGAGTAGAGAAAAGCCACGTCCACACTATGAAAAGCCGCGTATGCACAATCCTTAACCACGTAGGAGCTAATTCAGAATTGTCACCCAAAAAATGTAATGAGCTGCCTAAAAACACCATGTTTTAAAGGCCGTGTATGAGAGTTTAAAAGCCACGTAGGCCTGTAAAAGGCTGCCTAATTGGTTAAGCATCACCTTCGAGTTGTAAAGAGATACTTTTAAAGTTTTAAAAGCTGCTTGGCTTAAAAATCTGCGTACACTAAGTAAAGTGTCACCTACCATAAAATTGGAAATGTGATATAGGAAATAGATAAACTTACTTTGATTGACCGTCCAGATGACCCAATTAGATTCCAAGCTAGAAAATGTTCATCCAGAATATCATGTAGTGTTTATGATATTAGAAAAGTCATAATGATGAATGTTTGATAGGTCAATCAAATATGATTAAAAATGATTATGAATTGTCCTTGTGTCTCACGATATAGAGGTTAGGAGAAATAAGTTGATACGCTTAAGTTAGAGAAAAGATAGATTTAATGTTTTGTGACTGACTTAGAATGGTTCACCAAGAGAAATACTAACATGATGCACTTTGTTTCAAAATGTAGGAGCATTACCGCAAGTTGTGGGTATGAGGTGTAGCATTATGGATTTTTGATTTGGTAGACGAGCCTACACCTCCTGAGCAGTGTACTATTGAGACATGCGGATTGAGTTTCCCTATTAGATCTCCCTCAGTTTTAGTTAAACTGAGGTTTGTTGACAGCTATGGTAGAGCGATGGCACTCTGACCATAATACCTTTCATTTACCTCTAGGAGAGATGACTATTACGCTAGAGGATGTATATAGATTATTAAGGATCTTGAATCATGGAGAGAAGGTGTATTATGATTCAGTATATGATAGCAGTGTATGCAGAGGGTGTTTGGAGATAACACCATTGCAGATGATTGCATTACTTCGGTGTAGTTTGCCTCATTTCCCACTCTACCAGCATTATTAGGAGCTGTGATAGGGGGATTAATTCTACCAGATAGGAGAGGTCATGGTTTCATGGTCAGATGGGGCTGGATTTTAGAGGACCTGATTACACATCCATAGAGATTGGATTGGGGTTCTTGTGTTTTGGTGCAGTTATATCATGATCTTCACGAGATTGTGTATCGGCACAGTGCAGCTATTTCTGTAGGTGTAGTTTTGTTACAGTTATGGACATGGGAGCATCTGCCTATTACGAGGCCAGTCTTAGCTTGAGTACAGGGTTGCAGTTACCCTTATGCTCTTCTATATGATGGCATGGTTGTCCAACGTTGTCTGGGCAAGGTCAATTTTTGGAGATGTACCATTGATGATATTGATCAGGTGGTGTAGAGGTCGTATTTGTAGTGTGAGAGGTGGTGGGAGGATGATGATGAGTTACCCTATATGTTTTCACCTCGATGGATGATAGGCCGATCACAATTAGTTATTGAGAGATTTTGCTGTGGGAGAGTACTCTTTCAGTTTGGTAGGATGCAAGATATGCCATAGGGAATGGCACTCTATGCCAGAGTACATGCTGAGAGGTCAATGTGGGGAGCATAGGTTGAATACTGGTCAACTTGTTTGCAGATAGACCAGATTTGATATGGGGTTTGGGATATGATGCCACAGGTGGTAGATGTAGGGATGTTGGCTGAGTATCGGGAGTGGTTTATTCGACATCGGTTCATGTGATTCACTTATCCCGCAGAGCCCATTCCTGATGTTGATGAGTTGTTAAATGATGATGGTGATGATGGGGATGATGGAGATGATGGTGGTAGACCATGCTGGCATAGAGTGTAGAGAGTACCTAGGGTGCCATGGGTATAGAGAGCAACTATTCCTTGGATGAGAGGCGGACATGTGAGAGGTCGAGGCGGTGGATTTAGGTAGCCTAGGCAGAGGCGAGCAGGAGTACAGGTACCTTAGGGGCAGGCTTCTTTGAGAGTGGATGTAGATTGGGCTAGACACAGGTATAGACGTGTCTAGGTGGCTAGACAGGTTCCAGTTCAGGGACAGATACCATAGGTGGACCCACAGGTCAGTACAACACAGGTGATACCATAGGTACCTTTAGCACCTTAGGCACCACAGGCTCCTCCAACATCATAGGAAACTCTAGTGCCTCCTATTTTGGATGATATAGTGCAGGATGTGAGGGGGTTACAGGCAGGGATGACTACAGTGACAACCAGATTGGATCAAGTTATGACCATGCTGCAGCAGTTTTTGGCTACTCTGGCTCAGTTACTGACCAGTGCGAGCACGAGTCAGGAACCTCCTGGTGCATAGGTTAGAGTAGGTGATAGAGATCCTGATGGTGTAGGGGGGTCAGGCATAGGTTTAGCCAGAGATGGATCAGGTGCCCCTGCTGGGTCATGAGACAAATTTGGACACAGGATATACAACATTGTATCATATATATTTTTTTTGATCAGGACTTTGATGTATGGACCATTATATTGATGTACTGATTTATGTTATAGACCTTGATGATGGAAATTTATCTATCATGATCTTTGATTCCTCCTTTATGATGTTATGAGATTTCCTTTTATGCATGTCTACATGTTTATGTGATGCATTTAATTTCTATTGTGCTATGGATGCAAATGTCTTAGAGTAGGACATAGATAAATGGATGCAAATGATGTTAATGCAACTTATCTCTATATGTTTTTCTGATTTAACCATGTATGAATTATGTAATGCAATGAAAGCAATACTTAGTGCTATTAAATGCAACTATCTTTTTTGTTTTTGGATGTATGCAATTTTAATTTTATGATATGCATCTCTAAATGATGAAATGGATAAATGAATAATGATTAATGTTTCTTTTTTTTTCTTGTTTTTCTCTTGACATGAATATATAATGAATAATGACTAATGATGATGAATGCAAAGGAAAATCTGATGTTGAATGACTTGAAACCATTGATGAAGTGTTGTCAA
Source organism: Thuja plicata (assembly GCA_018584345.1). Lineage (NCBI taxonomy): Eukaryota > Viridiplantae > Streptophyta > Pinopsida > Cupressales > Cupressaceae > Thuja > Thuja plicata. The sequence goes on along the minus strand of MU225234.1, from coordinate 2,970,196 downwards.
CTTTTATCCCTCCCTTGAATTTGGAAAATTGCTAGAAAGTCAAGCCATTTGAGAACTAAACTTTTGAGAATGCAATTAAGCTAAAATACAACATGAAACTATTCTAACATGAAAAATGCAATTAATCTAACATGAAAAATGAAATTAATATAACATGAAAAATGCACTTAATTTAACATGCAAAATGCAATGCAACTAATTGTCCTTGAGGTTTGTGCAAGAAATGAAAACTGAGATATATTTTCATCATAGAGTGTTGTGGAACTAGGAGTCGATACAATCATTACTGGTGCCACTGCGACCATAAGAATATGAATATGACTTTCCCTCATGTGGTAACCCCTTCTATGAAACCAAATACAACCCTCACTAGGTGAATGACCAACTATGGGAGTATGAATACCGGTTTAATCAGATTCAATGTTGCAGGTGGATGTTGGTATTAAGATATGGAAAATCTAAATAACCAAGGTATCCTTTTGCATAAAAAAACAAAGGTTAAAACTATATTCCTTATGAATGTCCTCTATTGTTCTTTGATGACCATGTCCTTAGATGAATTAACACAAGTTAAAGAATCTTCCTCAAAATAGTCACTCAAAAGCTTAAGAAAACATCATGTCTCTTATCGCTGCCAATCTAGTCGAAACATCATTGATTAGCTAAAAAGAACATGACTCAAAAAATTCAATGAAAAAATCATCAAAAATTCCAAGTGTTTGTGAAATGTATCAAGATTTTCAAATAAGAATTCCAGACAATCTAATCATTTAGGGTGTGTCAATTTTTAATCCTGATAAAATAAGGCAATGAGATTCAAGGATCATGTTATGTGATCAAACTGTTTAGGGCTGAACAATGATATACTTCAAATATTCCAAAATGTCTCTCTTGAATCTAAAAATCCACTTTTGATGTGTGACCAAAATGTTGCACTATTGAATCCAGTTTGGTACCAAAATCTATGATGTGTGCCCCCCAAGTGATAAATGTAATCAATGTGAAACTTAGGGCAACTGAACCTAGAATGTGACAAAATGCAGCTGTTGGTTGTATTCCAGGTTTTGGTTTGTTTCCCTAGGCTTTGTGGTCTTCCCTCTCTATTTTTGTGTTTAAAATAGAACTCTTTCAGTCTTCATGCCTTTCCCTGTCAAATTTTTTAGGTTTTCAAGTCTAAACCAGTGAGAATGTGGAAAAAACCTTGAAACCCTAGGTCTTATTTGGTGCTCCAAATTGAAAAGAAACCCTAGGGTCTTTTCTGATTATGTTTTTCAATTACCTTTTTGGTTCACTTAAGTCATGAGTTGCATTCTAATCGCTTAGTCACATAACTTAAACGGCATATTCCTTTTTTCTCCCAGACTTAGTGATTAGCTTGTGTCGCGTAGTCTCATGCAACTTTAGAATATTCCTATATCATTCCCAGACTTCATGATTTAGTTTGTATCGCATGGTTGCAGGATCAATAAACAAGCCAACAATATATGAAGTGGCCCATAGACAGGTCGTGGGGTCGCAAGAAATTTTTAGCAGTCAAGGGTTTATCACAAGACATCGCAATCTCTTTATGTCACACAATCGCTAAATGGGTCTGAGGTTAAGTATGTTATGAAAGATTTAGTTGCACAGTCTCTAGAAAGGATGCTAGTTAAGTTAAATCTTCTGAGACCTTGCGACTAACCATATGCGGTTTGGATAAAGCACAGTCAGATTGTCGCTAGATTCTGGAGGTGACTCAGTTTTCAATATGTGATGAGACATGTGTTAGAAGGTAAGTGGACTTCAAATAATGATCTCTTGATCTCCAAAAGGTAAAAACTCATTCAGCGAATACGAGACTCACTAAGGGCTTCTGTGTGTCACAAAGTCTCAGAAGATTTTAGAGATATGAAGTATTTCTTGGCGACTGCTCGACAGCCATTAGATGAAGTCACTAAAGGATCCTACGGTGGTCACCAAGTCTAAGAATAAAAGAGCCAAAAGGGAAAAGTCCTCCTGACTCAGTGCCTAAGAGTATGTCATGAGGTCATCAGATAAAGTAAAGGGCAAGGTACCTATCATGTTGTCTCAAGAAGTTATGGCACTTAACATTTATATTCTATGATCAGGTGACTAAGGGTAGTCGTGCAGTCTGGAAAAGGAAAGAAAACATTTGGCGACTAAGAGATAACCATAAAAGCTAAAAGTGACAGTTAGTCGCATAGTCTCAGAAAAGAATGTGGGTTAGAGATAACCATTGGTGACTTTGATTTCCTCATTGTCACACAATCGCCAAATGATGACTGTGGTTAGAAAAAGTAAGGAAAGTTGTGTAGTCACTATGTCTCCAAAGAAATCATGGGTTAGAGACTGGGGTCAACGATAGAGAAAATAAGTGCAGTTGCATGGTCGTTTGATACCAAATTTTAAGAAAAGGTGGAAGTATCAAATATGGCAGTATGAATCACTCATTGACCAATCAGAGGCTTAGATTTTGGTTACTGTGCAGAAAAGGGTAGCTGAGATGTATGATAGTTGGGCAATCACAGGATGACATGTCAGCTCATTTCAATTTTGTAAGGTTTTTCCAAGGATTCAATTTTATGAATTTGATTTCCTATCATGCTCATTGAACTATGGCTAGGTTTTCAATCATGTTCGCAGTATGTTGAATTAAAGATAGAATTGATATTCTCAAAATCAGGAGCTGTATACTTTGAATGGTTACTATAAGGAGTTGATTGTGTATTCATTTACATTCACCTTGCTTTCAGAATTCCAAAACAAGAAGAGCTAAGTATTCTGATAGAGAGAAAATTCAGAGAATTGTAGGGTTTTTTGTTGCTTAAAGCTTATTATTTCTAGAGAATTGTGCACAGGGCAGTCGGTGAATCTCAGTGATAGATTTGTTTCAATATCGGTAAAGAAAAGGAGATTCAAGCATTGTAAACATGAGTAGAGTGGTCAGTGTAGCATCAACCAGTGGTGGAGGTGAAAAGTCAGAAGAGGAGGCAAAGCGAAAAATAAATTACTCTGATGAATTCCTTAGACTGCTTCCTAGTTTAACTCAGAACAAAAGAGTAAATGCCAATGTGCTCATTGATGATTATCGAGATATACAAGATGCTGACACTCCAGGCACAATAGGTTTTTCACTTTTCAATTACTTCTATAAGAATTCTGATAAAGCTATTCCAATGTCAAACCCTTGGACCTGTAGTTTAGCTAGATTAATTATTCCTGATGTCTACGTAGATGTAGACTTGTTCCTAGACCTGGTCAGTCATTATGATGTTTTGTCCAAAACAATCAAAAGGGATGATGGCACTGCCCTATTGATATTAAACAGAAATTCATTCATGCAAGCCTTTGGCTTATATAGGACTATGTGTACAAAAATTGACATGACAAAGTAGCAACAGAGATATACTTTGAAGCCTGGAATTGCTAGAGGCCAGTTGCAGAAGCATATGCTGAAGGAAGTAAGGAAGTATTTAGATCCTATGTCTGGAACCAGCCCATATTATTACAAGTATTTACATTTTTACATCAAGTATGTTGCCTATGCCCTATGTAGAGTGCTAGGGATAGATGGCAAAGTAGAGAAGATCAATGCGGGCATTTTGATGATGGTGCTGGATCTACAAGAGGTCCACTCTAACACCAGTTATGATTACATTTAGCATATCATTGATGAAATGCATGAGGGTTTCATTGAAACTCAGAAGAAGATGAAAGACCCAAAGGAGAAGGAGCCCAAGTTCTTGCACTACTCCATTCTTATGCATCCTCTGTTGCATTTCAATTTTGTAATGATGGATGTTGACAATTTGGCCCCTCAGAGCTTTTACCAGGAAGGACCAAATCCTATCCAATTTTGGGTGAGGGTTTGGAATTACACATCCAAGGACTATGATTATTGTGCTTTTTAGAATTGGATTATATATCCAATAGTAGAGAGTCTGGGAATCAGCAGAACAAGATTCCCACTAAATATTATACAACTGCTGAGGCCATGTGACTACACAGATAAATGGGAAGGAAAGCATAATTGGGGTGATTTCTTCTTGGAAGAAAATTATACAATCACCAGGGTATATGGGTGTATTCACCCACCTCATCTCTTACCCTATTATGTACCAGCAAGAGTGGCTGCAATAGAGTTTATATGGTAGCTCTTGTTAACAAACAATGAGCATTTTGTGCCACATAAGAAGGGGAATTTGACCCCTAGGCAATTCAGGATTTTTAATTTTACAATTGGCAAGGGTGCCATTGATGCAGTAGGCTAGTGGTTGGAAGGGTGCAGAATGGGGGTAGCCCCTTATAGATATATTGACCTAGAAGGTTTCATGGCAGGGGTAAGAAAATTGTATACTCCTACAATCCCCAATACCAATGTTTACTGTGAATGCATAGAGGAAGATGCAACAAGAAACATTCTGGATGAGGATGACATTCAGACAAGGAGATTGAGGATTCAAAAGCTCTTAAATATTGAAAGGAAAATAAAGAGAAATGGGATGGCTTTTGGGGGTTTTTACCTTGATCTCCCATATTTTGATAAGATTAAGGCCATGATAGACAACTATTATGTGCTCACAGAACAACTTGAGACTGTTCTTGATAAAAAAGGTGCTCAAGGGCCTGATCACTCAGAGTCAGAATATGACAGTAGTAGTGATAGTGATTATGCACATCCTACTAGGTACACCCCACCATAGAAAAATGTTTTTGAAGTACCACAGCTGCAGGGAACAGAGGGCCACATTGTTGATTTGACAATACTGACTCAACCAAATGATGTAGAAGAGCCTACTGCTAAGAGGCAAAAATTATAAATAGGTCAACCTTCAATTGAAGGGAAAAATAAGAAAAGGGATAAAGCTAAAGCCCTAGTACCTGGAAATAGGTTATATGATCATAACCTGAGGAAAGCAATTAGGGAAGGCAAGAAAAAATAGCCTGATTTGGAGGATAATGTTGAATTGCCTATTAAGGCCTGTGTTGATGAAAGACTAATCCATCAACAAGATTTTTTGAATGATGACAACTTTGTAAAAACTGAGGAGTTTAAAGACTTCCTGAGATGGTATAAGAAAGAGAAGATAAGAGCTCAACTAACATTTGATGGCAAGGAGACCATAACAAATGAGGCATTGGTGGCTTTGCAGTCTTATGATCCTGAAAGTGAAGACATCTCACCAGAGGAGGCTAGGAAATTGGTGATAGGAAGTGGAATATTATTGGCTGAGGGCTGGAATTTAGCATCTGCCTTCATCATTGAATAGATTAGAAAATAGCTAGACCTCAAAATGGCTAGTGAAGTTGAGATGGCAGATGTGATAAAGGGATTTGGGTATAGCCCAAAGTCTCAAGCCTTTGCAATGTGGAGCCTGTGCCCAAAGGATCAAAAGCCCCAAGTGGTGAACATCTAGGAAAATATGGTGGGTAGTCAAATGGTGTGGACAATGTAGAATATAGGGGATTTGGAAATATCCCAAATCATGACACACTGGGCTCATTTAAATGAGGACAAAACTAAACAATTGTCTGACAAGTGTAGCACATTGTTAGAAGAGATAAGTGCATTGGCAAAAGATAGAGAATTGTGCCAGATACAAGTACACCAGCAAGATCAGGGAATAAAAAGATTGATGAAAGAGTTGGAAGAAAATCCTGAGGTGATGTATGTGCCTATGCAACCACAGCCCCTGAAAATTGAGGACAAGGAAAAGTCTGAAGAGGTGGTTGAGGAAAAGGTTGAGGGAGAGAAAGGAAATGCAATTTCTTTGAAAGCATTAAAAGGTGTGTTACAACATAGAATTCAAATTCTAAAAGATAAGACTAATGTTGTACTCAATGCCTACAATAAGTTGTCAGCTTTGCATACAGAGGTGATGGGGCACCTGGCTATCTTAAACCCCTATTTTACTAAGTGGTCTACTAGGGTACAATTGTTTGAGAAGCTAGCATCTTTGCAAGCCCTAAGATCAGATTTGCCAGAAATAGTGACAGAAGTTGAAGATGAGATCAAAAGGGTTAATATTTCTCTCTCATTCTTTAAGGGAAAATTGAATCAAATTGAGGTAAAATTAAGCCTCTTTTCTGATGACTTCAATAAATTTGTTCCTTCCTTAAGGAGAGATGATGATCAAATAAAGGCCTTAGATTCCTGGAGGAATGAATTCGATAGAAAAATTCCGAGTGATGAGGAATTTATTTTGGGGACAGATGTGGACATAGATGGATTCAATAAGATATTGGATGAAGCTTTCAAGGCAGAAACTGACATCAACAAGTTTCTAGTAGATGTCAAGAATATCACTGATGCTAGATGGGACAGGCAAAAGGTCCAAATACAGAGTACTCAAAACTTCAAGTGGCCATCAGATGATGAAATGAAAGCATGGAAATTGATGACCACGTCCAAGAGAAAGAAGCCAGCAGTTGAAGAAGAAATCTTGGATGATGAGTAAGGGTGACTACTTGGCGCCTCACTATTGAAGATGAAGAGGAAAATTATTGCAAAAGGAGAATGTAGGTGAATATAAAAGCGTGGTCATCCAAACTTGACATAACTACTACCATCTACTATGTATACTATCAGATTGAAGTCACCAAATCAGGAGAAGAACAAAGAATATCTATTTTCATCTTTTGACTTGGTCATTCCACCGCTTCTTCTCTCTTTCTTTTTGTCTCTTCTATAGTTTTAGGGTTAGGATTTCTGAGACCATCCGAAGCTTGTAGCATCCTTTTGAAAATGATTCCAAGATGGTTGAAGACCTTTATATATAGAAGAGAGTTGTATTTTAAAAGAGGATGAAATATATTATAAAAATTAGTCTTTCTAAATTTGTGTTTGTGTTCTTTCAAGCTTCAAAGATTTTTCATATATGAAAGAAGGATTACATCAATAAAATATGGTGCAATTTTACTCTTCTTTATTGTTGTCTCTTTATTTCCTGTGTATGCTTTTTTATGCTTAAGATTATAAGGCACTCTGAAGCATTTTGGTGACAAGGTGACTATCTAATTACTTGCAAGTTTCTTTCATGCAAAGAACTAAGTTTTGTGAGTGGTTTTAGGAAGCATATCAATATTTAAAGATTTGATACAATATTTTAGAGGTAATCAGATAATTTTTAAGGCAACTTATCCTAATTGCATGTAGGTTGTAAGGCAGCTTATAGTATTTTGTCTTTGTGAGACTTTAAGATTTTGACTCTATAACCCAAAGGATAGGCACTGATCTAGGTCTGGGTCTGATAATCTATCATCATCTAAGTTTTCAAAACATTAAAAATTATTTCAAACACATCTGTTACTAAAACATATGAGCTGAACTCATCAAGGACTTATATTAGCAGGATATCATCCACTTTGTTGATTCCTTGGAGAGTGAATCATTAGGTTATCCCTCCTAAAATCAAAAAGAAGAAGGATGCAAATCCTTGTTTCATTGGTTTATGTTCTCAAAACCATAGCCTGGCTTATAATACTCTATTTTAAACTAATCATTGCAATCTCTAAAGTGTTTTATAAGTTGTTACAGTGAGGTTTTAGGTTCATAACCAGTGAATGAAACAATCCACCAAATACATAGGCTGAGATATCAGTAATCTTTAAAAGGTAAAACCTGCCTGAGTCTGTGGAGCTCAAAAATGAAGAAGTATATTATCCAATCCTTAGAAATTAGCCTTTCTCTTGCCTAAAAGATGTTGCATCCGAGTATACAAGGTCCACTATCATCATTAGGTAAGTGTTGCAAGAAAAAGTGCTAACAAATTGGCGACTCTACTGGCGACATCTGTGAGATTCGTTCAAAAGAAATAAATGTCTTACAAAATGAATACTAGGTCAAGGGTGAGAACTGATCCTAAAAGGGTATTACATGAGGGAATCCCATCATCCTCAAGGATAGGAGTGTCTTGGAGGAAAAAGAAAAATCAAGTTAACATGGATGAAACCCCTTTAAAAGGTGAATAGGTTAATATCAGGAATGATATGAATACTAATCAACATTCTCATGATGGAAATACTTCAGATTATGAGGAGGCTACTGAAAGAGTATTGGAAACACCCATAGTCACTTCTACTTCTCAAGAGAGAGGGGAGATTACTACACCTAGTTCAGATTCTAAAGATGCCCCTTCTGATATGCTAGCAAATGAAGAGAAGTTCATTTTGAAATAGCTCACCCTAGTTCAATAAATGAAAAAGGAAAGAGAAATGAGAAAGAAAAGAAATGATCATAAGGATCTTGATAACAATAGAAAAAGATTTTAAAAACACCAAACTATGAAAGATACAGAGAGGTCTCAGAAGGACCAAGAAATACCATTCACTCATAAAGCTTCTATTTTACAAATAAATAAGGGCAAACAAAAGATGGGTGAACATAGAGATCAAGAACCTAAATTTTAGAAGCCTGTGGTTGAACAAATGTCTAAATTAGAAATTGATTTAGAAAAATTGAGAATTGAAAAAGAAACCATGGAAAAAATGTTGGAAAAGGCACAAATGGAAGTTTCCGCAATTGAAATGAAGAAAAAGATAGATTTTTTTTCAATCTTCAAAATATTCTCATACTGGACCAGAAAATACTACAACTTTTAAAGGAAAGGTGACTACTTCCAAAGAGGATGATGGTTTTCAAAGGAAACCACTGCATACTGAGAGGTATAAGAAATTTGATTTTGTTGGTATCCTTGGATACCCTAATGCTTTTCCTAAAGATGTGGGTGATATAGGAGAAACGCTCCCAAAGTTTGCAGGTAATAATGTAATTTCTTGTGAGACACATTTAAGGAAATTCATTGATTTTGTTGATGACTTGAATATCACCCATGAGGATGTATTAATGAAGTTATTTGTTCAGTCCCTAGTTGAGGATGCAAGAGAATGGTTTAGAAGTCTTTCTAATGGCTCTGTTGTTTCTATGGACGAGTTGATTAAATTGTTTAAAGATCATTATGGAGACAAAACAAATAAAGGATTTTTATTGAATGAGTTCAATAATATCAAGAAAAATTACAATGAAGAAGTTACTGAGTTTAACACAAGGTTTCAAAGAGCTATCCACAAACTATTCCAGAAGATAAAGCTAAATGAAGAGGTATGTCTAGCAACTTATTTAAATTCTTTTGATTCCAAGATGGGATATGCTCTAAGAGATAAAAACCCCAGAACTCTTACTGATGCTTATAAAATAGCAGTCAATATTGAAATGAACAGAAGTGTTTGGTAAGTTAAATAGAAGGGATGATCCAAGGTTTAGTAAGAGAAATTTGAAAGAGCCAGAATATAAAGAATATAGGGCTCCTCAGAATAATAGACCTTCTTACAATACTACTTACAAAACTCAGAACAGAATGCAAAATCATCCATATGGAACTCAGTTCAAAGATGGAAAGCCTGTTATTGCACCTAAAAGGGAAAAAATAGACAATAAGACTCTAGATTCCCTACATAGAAATTCTGTCCATTTCTGCAATGAGGATACTTGGTGTGAGGCTTGTGATGCTCCTGATAACCCTGACTTTTGTGTTGTCTCCTTGGATTCAAGAGCAAGTGAGGAATAGGGAAAAGATGAGGGGGAACACTGTGATCATAGTATGACCAATACCTTTTCATGCCATGATGTTGATTCAAATAGTGAGGAGAAAAATCATGATTCCCATGTGTCACAAAGGAGGATTGAGAATCATCACCAACAAATCTTATGTGATAGTGAAACTGATGAAACTGATGACTGTATAAGATGTTATGCTCAAGATGGTTAGGATGTTCCACTCATAAGGAAAGATTCAGATGAAGAGAAGGCTATAATCACTACAGAATTAGTAAATAAAGCTAGAAGCAATTACCACTTAAGGAACAGGGTGGTAGGTGGTACTGGTAGCCAACCTTCAGGTGTCTTTATAAAAGAAAATAAGGCAGACACTAAGTATGTTCAGAAAAAAGAAAGACCTAGTGAAAGTGTAAATAAACACAAGGTCAAGATTGTTACAAAAGCCATGGAGCCAAATGTAGTTCAAGAGTTAGTTCAAAAGGAACACAATGAGGAAAATGATGTTATTATTGACAAACAAAAGTGTTAATATATGAGATATACTCCAGTAGACATGGGTCAATGCCTGTCCTAGATGACAGTTAAGGTCTTGTTTCTAGAAATGATGAGGATCAAAGAACATAAGGAAAAAGTAATGTCATTATTAAACAGTGCACCCACAATAAAGGTTCAAAGTCTAGTGGAGGTTTCTAAGAAGCCAACTACAAATGGAAATGAACTAGAGGTGTTGACATCTGAAATTCCTCAAATATTCCTAAATGTAACTTCTTCTTTGAGAGTTGTTGACCCATTTTTTCTCTCATTGATAATTAATGATAAAATGCTCAAGAATTATATGATTGATTCAGGAGCCTCAAATACAGTTATGTCAGTTGAAATCATGAAGGCAATGGGGCTACAAGTTGACACACCTCATGGTAGATGTAGAGCTATGGATTCTAGAGAGGTCCCTGTCATTGGTACTATTGAGGCTATGCCTTATAGACTAGCTGTTTGCCCTGATGTAGTGATAACAATGAATGTTCTTGTGGTTGACATACCACCTCATTATGGCATGTTGTTATCAAGGAAATGGAGTGCTTCAATGGGTGGTAGTATACAAAATGATTTATCATATGCTACTTTCAACATTGCTGGAGAAAATGTCAATGTCTTGAGGGAGAGACGAACTCCCCACATGATAGAAAAATATGAGGATACTCATGTGAACTGTTGCATTGACATAGACATGGAAAATTTTAGAATACAAAAAGATGAACATAAAGATCAAGGAACTGACCTTTTGAACAAAGAATTAATCTTGCAGGAAGATGGATTATGGAAAATATACTTTGATGGTGCTTGCTCTAAAGAAGGATCAGGGGTAGGAGTATTGTTGATATCTCCCTCAGGTACAAATTTTAAGTACTCATTTCTTTTAGACTTTCAATGTACAAACAATACTGTAGAATAGGAGGCTTTATTCTTAGGACTTGAAATTGCTATCAAACATGGTATAAAATGTTTAAAGGTTTATGGTGATTCTGAGTTGGTGGTAGCACAAGTCAGATCTAAATATGTTGTGAAGAATGATAGATTGA
>MU225234.1:2884918-2915161 GCA_018584345.1 Thuja plicata | reverse complement strand
TTTCACTGTTTTGCATTTTCCTGGGAACTTGTTCAAAAAACTGCTCATTAATGGCTTTGAATCTGTGAAAATGAAGACCATGGCTGTCTTTCAGAGGTCAAAATGCCCCTCACTGTGGATCTACTTCAACAAATTCATCATTAAAATCCACACACACTTCAAATATCTCCTCTGGTCTGTGTTCTGTGTTCTGCACTTGCAAATTTTAAAACAAAACCATCTTTAAAATCCCCATTTGTTATTGTAGCCTCTATTAGTTTCATACTTTTTATATCTTTTAATCATTCATTAAAAACAAACTCCCTGCAATGGATTCTCATGGTGTTTGCTGGTCAAAATATGTATTGCACAATACATTCTCATAAACTCAGCGCAGACTGCTGTCAAAATTGTTTTGCAAAGTAGTTTGACTCAATGTTTTAAAACAAAATTCAATTTCCCTCCTACTTTCTGCATAAAATTACTTGGTGTTTGGAATTTGGAAATCTCCATTCAAATTTGTTCTGTTAAACCTCTTAACAAGTTCCCTGCGCAGCATACTGTGTAATGAAATTGCCATTGTTTTAATGTTTTTTAAAAAACTTTGCAATGACACTCCCTTTCTGCATAGCTTCTTTCAAACTGGGAAATTGGCATTACACCTGCAGATTGCATCCATTTTCCCCCAAAAAATAGCGTTGGCAGACTCCTTCCATGGCGTGAGTTTCACTTACAAATGCTACAGGAACTCTGCACAATCATACTGCATTTGTTCTGGCTTAATGTCTCTTCTCATTCCATGGTTGCAATTTTAATGTTTTAAAACATAAAACATCCTCCTCTAGCAGCGTAGGATTCCTGGGAAAGAAAGCATTTGGTAAGTTTCTTTTAAACTTCACAATGTACAAATCAGTGCAGCCTCCTTCCAAATCATGGCGCTAACTTCACATTGTAACTGTTATTGCATTGATATATTCTGAAACATAAAGTACTTCCCACAAAATTCAGCGCAAGGTTTGGTAAGAGCTCAATTTGCATAGTTTTTAAAACATAAAAAACTCCCCCGTGCTAGTTTACTTGGCGTGAGACTCCAATCACTTGCAAAAGAAAGACTTCCCCTCTTCCATTTATACTTTGATTACTATGTAAGAATAGCGGTCGCTTGGCTTCAAAAAGAAAAACATTCAAGTCAGGATGAGCACTGATCAATGCCAATTTTCACTTTGATTCGTTAGTGATCTATAAATACATTGACGTTCCTTGATAACAAATATCCCAAAAAGAGAGACCCGTGAATTGGACTAGATCCAAGATTGACAATTGTAATAAGATCACCAACAATTGAGGTTGCACATAGAGCCTCTTATCCGTAGCCATTACTTGCAACCCCGGTAACTTAAAATGATCCACCACACAAGGATAATGAAGCATTGAACTGGTGGTGATTTAACAACTTTTCACATTTCTGCAAACCTAACACATTTAATGGCAACTGACCCCTGGGGCTGCCTTTGAAAACTGACATAATGATTTGATCAGACCTTGCCCTCTGACAGGCACATTCTCTGATCTATAAACTATCATTCCCCAAAATGGCATCTCATGACTATACCCGAGTCGAAAGATATTAACCTTTGAAAATGCCATTTTTATTCTATTCCTGCAAACATACTGTGAAAAAATGATTTTTAATCGCCGTAATTGATTTTAAAAGGCTAACAAATGGATTAATAGGGGGCTCAAATCTGAACTGGAAGTAGTATGTCAGCTTTTCAATAAAATGCAAAAATAAATTTGTCAAAAGAATCAACCGGCCAAAAGTTATTCACTGGAAAAGTAGGGCATTTCGTAAACTTAACTCTTTTCCGCACTGCAAACTGAAAAAACCGCCTTTGAAACTGAACTCATAGGGTCATCAAAAAGATCTTTTAGAAACCCAACCTCTGGAGCTTGATTGAATGTGATATGTAGAACATGACCCCTCAGTTGTCTTCCTCTGAAAGGAAACTTCTGAACTGATACCGATCTGCAAAGATAGCACTTTAACACTTCCTAAATTTTAACACAGTAAATATGCAGAAATCGAGTTCGAAATCGGCAAAGAAAAGTGATCAACCAGATTGGTCAAGGCTTGGGAATCTTCAAAGGAGTTCATTCCTAGGTCTATAATACAGGTTAACCTTCAATTATCCAAAATGTTCACCTAGGTATAGACTTTCAAAAGCTCATAGTGGGTCACTTAGTAATTCTGAATTTGAAAACACAGAAAATCAGATTTAATCACTATCAGAATGGTTCTTGAAAACTTGTCATCTAATTTCATAAAGATCTGCAGAATGGAACATATGGAGTGTGTGACCACTGGAACACAGTACAAAAGGAATTTTCTCAATTGGGTGAATTGGCCAAAAGTTATAACATGTCAAACTGGGCTATTCAGATTTCTAGACAAGACAAAAATGCAGATAGTTCATGAACAACCAACTTTGGGAAGTATGAAAACTTATCAAATAGATTCGGAATGACCTGAGGTTTAAAAAATAAGCTCTCTGATATGCATGTTAAACATTCCCAAAGTGGAAAACTATGAAACTCAACAGGGTGTAAGATACTCAGAAGCAAAGTAGGCTCCGGATAGCAAATTGACAATTAAGCAACATGCAGATTTAGGTGACCCCCTCAAAATGACTACTCCCTAAACATGTCAGAATTGGAAATCAAGAGCTGGGACCCACTGCATTTGTCAAATGGAAGGCATTAAAGCCTCTCTCAAATTTGTATCTCATAAAAATCATCCGGGCACCTTTTTCAATCACTCCAACTGAGCCTTCTTACACAATTTTTCAAGGGTATTCACTTTGCTTGTCTGAAAAATTTAACATGGTCACTCCAAATTTGTTCAAAATTTAGGAGTACCAATAAGTTGGTTGGTTGTCTCAAAGATATTAGGAATTAAATAACTCCATCATTTAATTAAATTAGCCATGGAAGGGTGATTGGGCTGGATTTGATCTTTTTGATTTGAACTATACAATTGAAAAATCAATTGCATAATTTGATTAGTCCCTTTAGGCTTGAATTTAATTATTTGATTTCATGATTATTTGATCTTTTAAATTTGATTTGATTTTTATCCATTTGATTTGATCCATTTGATTTGCATTGAGATGAAATTTTAAGGCATTTGGCTGAGATTTATAGTTTGGAATGTTTGAGATACACCTGGTCAATTTTAGGTGTCTACACCAGTGTAGACCGAGCTACTAGGCACAAATGTAGGCTGAGCTACTCGACACAAATGTAGGCCAAGATTCTAGGCACAAATGTAGGCCAAACTACTAGACACAAATGTACGCCAAGCTGCTAGGCACAAATGTAGGCCGAGCTACTAGGCAATGTAGGCTAAGCTACTAGGCATAAATGTAGGCCGAGCTGCTAGGCACAAATGTAGGCTGAGCTACTAGGAAATGTAGGCTGAGTTGCTAGGCAATGTAGGCTAAGTTGCTAGGCACCAATGTATGTCAAGTGCCAGTTATAGCAAGCAGCTTATCCAAAGTTCCCGATGCCTTGGTTGGATTCCCAGAGGTTTCCAAACTACCTCACACACACACACACAACTAAAAGAAACCAACTAAGAAACCTATCTAGACATGGATTGACCTAGTCATATCCATTTTAGGGAAATAAAAAAAATGACCTTCTAAGGTCCATACACACTCTCCTGAGTTGGCTAGAGTTAGTACATGCCAGAAATAAGGAGATAGGGGTTGAGTTAGGTTGCTCCTACACCAAGTTGTCTGCCAAAGAATATTAAATTAAATGGGAAAGTGATCTGACAAGGTCACATCAACAAGAGGAGTAATCGGCAAGGCTTGGTTTTTGGAAAAAGAGAAAAAAATATTGTGCTATAATCATGTCATGATCAAGCCATTTGTGAGTTCTGTCAGAAGAGGCTCTAAAATTAGACCACGTGTGCCAAACGCCATCAGTTTGGCGATGGTCAAGATTGGGGTGAAAAAGGCCTAATTTATTATGCATATAGTACTAGGCTTCCCATTCACTAGCTGTCCATCAAAAAGGAAGAATGCCATCTTTGTCAGAAGCCACCTCAACCATATTAAAGTCACCACAAAAAAGCCAAGTTGCTGGTGGCAGAGAATCTGCAAGCCAACGCCTGAGATGAGATCTCTCAACAACATCATTGGGAGCATAAACATTTACTATGCCAAAAGAATGATTCTTGATAAAGAAAGTGGCCCAAACAGATTGCTACATGCGATCTGAACCATGATTGATTAAGAAAGAATGCCAATGAGGAGATAGGAGAGTAACAACTCCACCTCGACTAGCTTCATGCTGAGAACAAAGAGAAAGGCTTTTTGGCCAAATAACTTTGCAAGAAGGATCAAGAAAAAAACCAAAAATTTTAACTTCGTGGAGGCATAAAACATCCAGATGACTAACATGATGAGGAACATCTCTGACAAAATAATTTATGGGCAGTTCTGTCATACCCCTAACATTCCATGAGATGCACTTCATGGAAAAATAGTGTCATCCATACCATCACCTTTCCCAAGGGATGCAAAAATATTTGATAAATGAGAAAAGTTAGTCCCATGAGGCTCCATGGAAATATTTTTGTGCTTGTTGGACATACCCTCCTAAGCAGCCTTAGCACGCCCTTGTGGGATGTTAGAGTAGCAGAAGGAAGAGGGAGTGGAAATCATGGAAGCTTTCTGAGGTGTGCGGACCCAAAGAGGGTTTCCACCAGAATCCAAAGTCTCTTTCCCTTGTTGTCCAGGGTTTGAAACATTTTCAGCATGAGAAGCAACACAAGGTGCTATAGGAGGTGGTGGCTTAGGAGTGGAAGTCGAAGAAAGAAGTTTAACCTTTTTGTTCTTATGGCCGACCATTACCCATTCATCCTTCTTGGTGTCCTCTTTTTTACCATTATCAACGGGCCATGAACCAGAATCCTTAGGAGGAGGTTTGGGCCAAGGAGATGCCAAAGGGAAGTGCTTGATCTTGTGCTCTATAGATTGATAATGATAACAAGTGTTGCGAAGTTTGAGGTAAAGAACCTTCTGAGAGAAGATGGTTTTACAAACCTAAATCTCAACAGTTTCTTTAAGATCACAGGAGAGGTCGACTTCAATACAGAGCCTCTTTTGAGGCTGAGGATTGAAAAAACAATCATGCTCTCTACAAATAACTCTACCTATATTTTATGCAATGGCATGCATGAAAGGCCAACAAGGTAAAGGAAGACCTAAAAACTCAAGCCACACAGGGACTTTTAGTTTCTTATTGTTAGAGACAGAAAAGTATCGAGACCAACGCTGGAAAACTAAGAGGGAAGCCCTAATATTCCAGGGTCCTTTGGAAAAAATAGCATCCACATGAGTGGGATTGGAAAAGTGAAATGAAAAGAAACCTTTGGTGAGACTCTAAATACCATCCAGATGGATTCCATGAGGAGTCCAGGCTTTTTCCATCCAATCCTTAATCATGCTTTCAGGAGGGTTGCGACCTAGAAAGTAACCAATAAGAGTATGTGTTTCAATCCAAGAATAGGCAACATCAAACTCATGAATGGGAAAAACAATATCAGGCTGAGACATACCTCGTGGAACACTTTGGGAATAAACTTGTGAGGTCTCTTTCTTGGAGGCGCCATTGTTATCCGTCACCAAAATAGTACTAGCATCAATTGCTGGGCTAATGGTGGTCGGGGCCATAAATACTAAGCTTTTTCCCGTAGTAAATGTGGTTTGAAAGGATAGGATGGCTCAGAATAGCAACATGACTCTAAACCCTAGTAGAGAAAAATAACCAAGACATCAACTTGCAGAGTGAAAAAACTGAATAGTAGTATTTCATTTACTAAAAAATAGTAAATAGCTTAGTGTATACTGATCAATCCAGATTAGTTATGTGTAATGCAAAAAAATAAAGTAATGAATCGTAGACACATTGACACATGGATTTTTAACATGGAAACCCTATTAACAGAAAAACCACTTGGGACCGGTAACCAAAAATTTTCACTCTTATGAAGTGAGCTTGGTGAAGAGCCAACCCTGTTAAAGGTTAAAAACACATTGTTAGGTGTGACCTTGATAGAGGATTTAAAAGATTAGTTTGTCACTTGATATCGGGCATATCTATGCTACCTTTTATGACCAAACCGAGTGTAGTTTTTCAAATGGTATCTGGCATCTCATGCTATCTTCATGATAAAACTTTTTGATACTCCTCAGGATGTATCTCAAGATAGAAAGGATCTATAAATCCTACTCGGTTAAGAGACTTTCTGAATCAATGGTTAAACTGAAACAATAAATGATATGTTCACATATACAACTTATACTTGCAGATTTTTAGATCTTTTCTAAGCTCATTAAACCATTCTTATCAATATATCTTTTCAATAATTTTGCTCCACTTTTGTTCTGCTCAGTGATGGTGTGCTTTGTTTCTCAGTGTCCACATAAATATTTAACTCTTTACTCAACTTGATTGATCAAGACTGTATGAATTTTTTCTTCATCAGTTTCTCTTTATCATCCTCTTTTTCATTCACTTCCCTTAATTTAGAATGAATTAAGTTGTCTCTTTATAGACATGATATCACCGTTTCTCTCTTCTTGATTTTCTTGTTCTTGGCATGATCTGCAATCATAGCCAATCTTGATTTAAAGCATAACTCCTATTTTATCTCATAGAAATCTTCTTTCCAACTAGATAAAATAGCTTTAAATCCTTTACTTATCTCTGGCTTTATCTTGTCGATGAAAACAATGATAACAACCATTTAAGTCTATTTTTATCTCTGCTAGCTAAGTATTTTGTTATTTTTGAACTTCAGTTAACATTGGTGTTTTAAATCTTTGATATCTTCAGTCAACACTACAGTTCTCCTTGGGCTTCTTCATTAGTGTTGTTTGTCTTTCGGGGTTTTCTATCCTTCAGGCTTCACTACAAAGTTCTTCTCATTGGTTAACTTTGTAATTCTGGTCATCGGTAATGCTTATGATTCTACTCTTTGGTAATGCTCATTGGTTTATTTTCTCGGGCATCACTATGACTTAAATTTTGGTTATCTCTGTCCGTCGGCTTCCACTAGCCATCGGTGTTTGAATTCACTTAGTGAATGCTTGTCTTTATGCATTACTGAAAGCATAATTTTTATCTCTTTGATTCTCTAAATTCTTTGACACTTTGATTATAACTGATTAGATTATATCAAGTTGACATCAATGAAAATACAATCCATTAACTGTTTTAATTTCTTGTATTATCTTTCTTCATTTCAGTGATCAAATTAACATCTTCAAACATTCAATCAGTTACATGCCATCAATTTGTGTTGTTGTCATTAATGTTGTCATTGATGTCAACATATCTTTATTCTATCCTCTTAGTGTATCACTTGTTGTGGAATCGACTAGTTTTGGCGTAATGATTGTGTATCGGTTGATGTGCTATGATATTCCGTATGTTTTGGATGAGGTTGTCATTGATAGGTTTCAGTGAGTTTTCTTCATTTGATGCAAAATATTGTTGATTGGATCGATCATATTTGGATGCATATCCCTTTTATATTTTGGTCCCATCTATGTATGTATAGAGTGTTGATCATATCTTTTGGAATCAAGTTCTTTAGATATTGTGTGGCATGTTGGCTTGAGTGTGGAATGTTGTAATTTCAAGGTGGTCCTCATTTCATTACTTACCACTTCATGAATGTCTTGGTGTGACCTATTTAAAATTTTCTAGCTGACCTGGTAGATTTCATGATGTTGTATATATAAGAGCGGGAAGTTCATTTGTTGGGTATTTTGATTAGTGTATTTCTCTAGATCAATATCTGTATCTGATAAGACTCTTACATGGTTATCTATGAAGTGACTATGAATCTATTTGTAAGGTATCTATGTTCATGTGTAGCAGTGTGTTGATCTCTGTGGTGGATTCAATCTCTTTTCATCTTTTCTAGAAGTGAGCCTTATTGTATTGATAGTGAGCCTTAGTGTATCAACACTGAGCCTCTGTGTATCTATAGTGAGCCTATGTATATTGAAAATGAGCCTTTGTGTATCGATAGTGACCCTTTGTATATTGGAAATGAGCCTTTGTCTATTGACACTGAGCCTTTATCCATCTACTAGTGGTCCATTGTAAAAATCACCAAACCGGTGTCACCTTAATAGGTGTTTTATATTTCATGAGAATTAGCTTCTCTATGGTTTTTCCCAATTTTTTGTCCTTGTAGAATTATGTTGGCAAGTTGACTCCTAGAGGATACATGACTTATTCTTTGTTTTCATCATAGCAACAAAGTTATACTAAGTTTGCGTCTAAGATAACTTAGAAGATAAAATGACTAAGTATGGAAAAAAGGCAGATAGGGATATATAGCTATCAGCACATCAGCACACATGCGAGAGATTGAATCAGAGTATGCACGTTCAGATATATATTATATGAGATGTCTACATACTAAGTCTAGACACACATAGTATGGAATGATTGTACAGAGAAGTTACAAATAGATCAGTACACTAGCAGTCCAGAAGACAAAGCATGGAAGCCGACAAGTGTTTTGATCAGCGTGAATTATTTTGTTGTGTAATGGCCAAGCGCCTTTGATTATATGTTTTTATTGATGTAATTAGTATTTTTTTAAACATTTTAAAGCCAATTTTCTCAGAAGCATCATGTATTTTGTATTTAAGGTTGACTAGAATCTTGTTTTGGGTCGCGCCTATTCAGGTATGAACATATAAGTATGTAATGTAAAGTTATGTTACTAGTGTGGAATAATATGCATGAGAAAGATATAGAAGAGTAGGATGTTGAAGTCAGTATGGGATAAATATCTTTACGAGAGTAAGAGAATCAGTGCATACACAAAACTAATCAGACAGTAGTGTCATCACAATAGTTCACTTTTGATATAGTGTATATCAACTATTAGAAGGTTGTAGCCTTCATCTTATTGGGCAGTGAGCCATATACCTTTAACAGGGTCAAACCTTTAACCAGGTCATTGTACTTGCATTGTAAAGACTGCTCCTAATAGGGCAAAGGAACTTTAACAGGTTCATTATACTAGTACAATATTTGTGGGTACTAATTCCCACTAGGGTTTTCCTCTTATCAAGGTTTCCCCGTAATCATATCATGTGTTATGATTTCCTATTTTAAGCTTCATTAATTGTATGTTTGATTTATGTTTAAGTTGTTGAAAAGTAATATATAGAAAAACACTAATTCACCCCCCCTCTCAGTGTTTCTAACAATTGGTATCAGAGCTCTGGTCCTCTGAAAGAAAGTTTAACCACTTGAGGAGATCATGGACTCAATAGAAGAAAAACATTTGAAAAATAATCTTGAAGCAGGTCTTGAAGATCTTGATAGATCTGAAAAAGAAAATGAAGAACTTAGACTAAAATTTGATGGCTCACAAATGCTTATCAAGAAATTGAGAAAAGATTTGAAAGATTGTTCTACAAGTGATTTAGGGAAAATAGTCAAAAATCTCAATGAAGAGAATATGTCTCTGAAAGATAAAATTGAAAATCTGGATGAATAGCTAACAGACAGTCAAATTGCTATTGAAGAAAATATCAAAGAAATAAAACAAATAGAAGATGAACTCTTGAAAGAAAACATGAAAGTCCTGGAATTAGAGAACATAAAGAAGAAGATGGAATCTGAATTAACAGAGGCAAAGGATAAGATTGATAAACTCCACACAAGTTCTGATTCACTTCAATCTCAGCTTAATGCACAAAAGAAAAAAGGTGACACTACTGGTCTTGGATACAGTGTAGCACAAATTGAAGACAATTCATTAGAAGAAAGAAAGAAAGCACATGAAGCATCTTCAGAAGAAAAGAAAGTTGAAGATACTACTAAGGTTAAAACAGAACCACCTAAAGGGGAAATCAAGAAAGTTAATATAACTTGTTATGCATGTAACAAACATAGTCATTTGGCAAGAGATTGAAAAGAGGTAAGACCTTTCAATGGTTATTATTACTCCTATAATAAGTTTGGTCATAGGGCTATACATTGCAGAAAAAATCAAAGAAATCAGTCACAGTAGAATCAAAGAAGAATGAATCAAAACAATCAGAGAAATCAACCTCAAAGAAATTTGCAGAATGCTACATGTCAGATATGTAACTACAATGGACACACAGCAAAGCAGTGCAGCATGATAAACAAGAACATTAGACCTCCTATCATTTGTCACACATGTGGAAAGGATAGACACATCTGAAGGTTTTTTAGATCCAGAACTCAAAAGCAAGAGGATCCTAAGAAATCACTATTTGAAGAAGAAGGAGAAGTCAAGTTTGTTCAAGAAAAAGAAGATTCAAGAAAAATTTGGGTTGAAGTAAAGAAGGACAATGATGTTGAAAAAGTAGTTGATGCATCCATAGTGGATGCACCCTATACTTCTACTTCAATAGACCTTCTTGGTCTTAGGGGGAGCTACTCTAGCTCGGAACCCCTGCGGGGCTGGTATACGCACCTTTGAGTATGCACCTATGGATTCATGGCTATGTGCACATGATATTGCAGTATGCATGCACGCATTGTCTCAAATGCATCATGATCAAAGTTGCAAATTCTCTGAGTAATTTACGTATGATTACAAACATTAAATGCAGTAGCTTTTATAAAAAAAATGTAAATGTTTGATCTTTTTCACACTTGCATTCGAGATCACTAAATTTGGAAAGCACTAGAGCATGGAAGCATAAGAGATTTTCTAGTTAAGAAAATAGATAAGAAGTTGAAATGAAACCCTAGCAGTCCCATCATTTTGGATTTTTGTGAAACCCTATTTAAGAAATCATCAAGTAAGTATGGTGACTCCAATTGTATTTGACATTGCAGAGAAGAAGATATTTGTGTTTAAAAAGCATCCATTCAAATCCATACTGGATGATGTGGAAGGAGCTTTCTCCAAAACCTCATTAGGTTTTGTTCACATAGAAGATATCTGTGCATACATTTACTATAAGAAAGAAACAATAGGAGATATCAGTTTAGCCACTCATATGGGATCTATGATGAAACCAGACTACACATTCAAGGATGAATTCACGCACTTTATTGATAACCCTATCTTTGAATACTCGAATGCACACGAGTTTGATGAGCCAGAATGGGTGAAGATTTTACTAAGCAGAATACATGATGACCTTTATTGGATTGGTGAGGTTCCTATTTGCATCACTACAGACCTAATCCATGAATTAACTAGACTTCCTAAGACTGGACCAGTTCTTCCTACTGGCAAGGATGTCAAGAAGCAAGTTGAACAAGTTTGCTTATCTAGAAGTGACAAGCGCGTGATGACAGTTGACCCTATCAAGGAAGATGACATAAAGCTTCTAACTATGATGCTTGGGTATAAGTTTTAGCAATCAAGAAGGTTAAATAGTGTCTCTATAGCAACAGTGCTAGCAACTATTAGAATGGTGAAGGATAACACTCAGTACAATCTATGTGAGATATTGCACACTCAATTGATTGACAACATTCGAATCATCAAGCATGATAGGAGAAAGACATTCAGGTTTGGATCTTTGATCATCTACTTGTACTTCCATATTGTTGGAAAGGTTGAAAACCTTTACCTAGACAGGAGCAAACCCAGAATGTCTTAGATTTCACTTAAAGCCACTTTAGAGAGCAGTGTGAGGGACTCCATGGATATGGATATCAAGACATTTAGGATCAAGATGCAGAAAAGGTTCATATTATCTAAGAAGATAGTTGATAAATATAAGGATACCATATGTTTCATGGTAGAAATAGATTGCACTTGCATGGAGGTAGTTGAACATAGAACCAAATGGATTCATCCTCTTGGTTATGAAGTGGAGGAACATGTGTTAGAAGGATATGCACAAGTTCTATTGTCTACGCCCAAAGATCCTAATGAGCCCAGATGGGGAACTTACAGAGAGAAGACTAATGCAGTTGATTCTGTATTATACAATGCTGATAATAAAAGAAAGGCATCTAAGATTACATCTAGCATTCTAAGAGTACATGGAGTCACTCAAGAAGATCTTGACAAAGCTAGAGAAGCCAAGATAGCCAAAGAACTTGAGAATACTAATGAGATCTAGAAGAAGAAGAAAGTAGAGAGCATCTCTGTACCCTCTACCACCATTGACCTAGACTCATCTCCACCTTATATACCAAGCAAGAAGTCTAGAGGAAGGAAGAAAGCACCCACAAATCACCCATCCTCAAGGAACACAAGGAGCAAAGCAAGGAATATTCAAGACCCTCCTAAGGTAGGATTTAGACCTAGTCTAAATGTCTTAAAGAATAGGATTGTAAATGAAGGTGGACTAGACACTATTGCCAAGGTCTATGACAAGTATCAAGAGATTAATAAAACTGAGATACACTCTATGATCATATCTCATATGATTAAGTTTAAGAAGTCAGTTCTTGAACTCAAAACAGTGATACCAGATAAGTTATGGAACATACTGGAGATCATGAAGAGACATGCAATTGAGGAAGACATGAGGATAAGAGAAGAAACATTGGATAATATTCTCCCTATATGCTCACATGATGAGAAGGAAATTCTATTAGATTTGGTGAAGCCTCATCTCAGAACCAAGACAAGGACTCTTCAGATTATGAACAAAGAGTATGAGCAGATAGGAAAAGAAACTGAAAAGTCATTTGCACAAGTGTTTATGGATAGACACATGTATCCATCAATGATGCCTACTGCAAAGATAACTCTAGCTCCTCCCAAACAGGTTACAGAACCAGTGATTCAGATAGCACCTATAACTGGTCCATAGGTTTCAATGCCCTCAGTGACAATAACTTATGATATAGAAAAACACTCAAAAGATGCTATAGTAGTTGATAATATCAAGATATCCATGACAGCATCTGACAAAGACATGGACAAAGTTGATAAAGCATTTGTAAGCACTAAAGAGATGTGCACTGATGATACATCTATACAACAAGATGAAGTTCCCTCCAATGATCCAATCGACTTAAATGAAGAAAAAGATACTCAAGATAATGAGACACCAATCAAAGAGATACCAGTAAAGAGAGAATGCATGGATACCAATTAGAATACTATATTCTCACCATCCACTCAACCATCTACTTCATTTTTGTCAAGGTTAACTCCTGATTCAGCAAGTCTGGATGCATGGGGAGAAGAAGACCTAATCAAGATCAATGTTCTTGCTATGGAAAAAGAAAAAGAGAAAAGTGATGAGGAACCCTCACTTTTTGGAATCAGTGAACATGTTGAATCACTTAGTTCCTGCAAACAAGAAAGTAGCCAAAGTTCAATCAGTTGAAGATGTGGACAACATTCTAACAAACTTCAAAGCTCACTATATAGATCTAGTAGACTCTGCTACTAGAATTGCAGAAGATGAATATAAAAAGGAGAGATTGAATGAATTGGTAAAGAATTTTACCTTAGACCTAAAATATTTAAAGATTGGGCAATCCATATTAAAAGAATTGGCAGCTAAGCGTAAGAAAGTCATAGCAAATTGCATGGACAGAGTAAAGTTCACCTTTGAACATATGAAGAAGATAGAAGAGGTAGAGATCATGGTAGACACTATCAGAAAATTAGTTGAGACATCTACCCAGGACATGAACATATGTAACAATGTCTATCAAGGTCAGTTTGAAAAGATTGAAAAGGCTAAGTTGGAGATCAGCAAGATAAGAGTCAAATAAAATCAGTTGAGAAATGCACTTGCGCCCTCTCTAGCAGCTCTGAATGAGAACATCAAATAGATTGATGCCACTATTGTGACATATGATCAAGGTCCTTGCATGGTTTTGATAAAGATGGAGAAACTGACATATGCCTTATGAATGCATCTTCAGACAGTTGATGCAATGAAATTATTTTGGCACAAAGAGATCCAATCTCTTTAGATTGTGTACCCTGATGTTTACATGGAGTATGTAGAAGACTTACAGTTTTGTACACCTTTGTCATTAATGTCAAAGGGGGAGTAATAGAGAATGTGTATATATGGAGTAGTATATACATATATATATATATATATATACATATGTATATATATATATGTGTGTGTGTGTGTGTGTTAAAGAGATGCAATGATATACAGTTTTTGTGATTAAGTCATTTTGAGAAACTTGGCCACATTCCTTTGTTTCCATAAATGAAAAAGGGGGAGATTGTTGGAAAGTTGACTCCTAGAGGATACATGACTTATTCTGTGTTGTCATCATGGAAACAAAGTCATACTAACTTTCTGTCTAAGATAAATTAGAAGATAAAATGACTAAGTATGGAAATAAGGTAGACATAGATATACAACGATCAGCACATCAGTGCACTTGTGAGAGATCGAATCAGAGTATGCGCATTCAGATATATATTCTATGAGATGTCTACATAATAATTCTAGACATGCATACTACGAAATGATTGTATGGAGAAGTTACAAATAGATCAGTACACCAACAGTCCAGAAGATAGAGCATGGAAGCCGACTAGTGTTTTGATCAACGTGAATTATTTTGTTGTGTAACGACCAAGTACCTTTGATTATATGTTTGTATTGATGTAATTAGTATTGTTGTAAACATGGTTAAGATGACTTGCTCAGAAGCATCGTGTATTTTTTATTTAAGGCCGACTAGAGTCTTGTTTTAGGTCGCGCCTATTCAGGTATGAACATGTAAGTATGTAATGTAAAGTTATGTTACTAGTGTGGAATAATATGCATGAGAAAGATATAGAAGAGCAGGATGTTGAATTCAGTATGAGATAAATCTCTTTAAGAGAGTAAGAGAATCAGTGCATATATAGAACTGATCAGACAGTAGTGTCATCACAATAGTTCACTTTTGATATAGTGTATATCAACTATCAGAAGGTTAGCCTTCATCTTATTAGGTAGTGAGCCTAGGCAGTGAGCCATATACCTTTAATAGGGTTTTGTAAAAGACTCCTAATAGGGTCAAAACTTTAACCAGGTCATTGTACTTGCATTGTAAAGACTACTACTAATAGGGAAAATGAACTTTAATAGGTTCATTATACTAGTACAATATTTGTGGGTACTAATTCCCACCGGGGTTTTCCTCTGATCAAGGTTTCCCCGTAATCATATCATGTATTATGAGTTCTTATGTTAAGCTTAATTAAATGTATGTTTGATTTATGTTTAAGTTTCTGAAAAGTAATATATAGACAAACACTGATTCACCCCCCCCCTCCCAGTGTTTCTAACAAATTATAGTGTTCTGTAGATCGGTATTTCTTTCTTCTTAATGCTTACATTTATGTAGATGTTTGATGCGTTCAACTCACAAATTTAAAGTTTTTAATACTATTTTTGTGAGTTAAACAACAAAGAATTTTTTTTATAAGTTATGTGGGAATAATTGATTCACCCTCTCTCATTTATTAATCCTATTCAATAATTGTTATCAGAGCTTGGTTCCTCTGTGAAGCTCTTAACTGCTTTAGGTAGATCCGATGGTGCACAAATTGACTATCCCTTTGTTTGATGGATCATATTATTGTTAATGGAAAGATTAGATGAAAGGATACTTGGTATTGGTTGGTTACAAGACCTAGAAGCATGTGGAGAAAAAGTATGTATTTCCTCAGAATGGGCTTACCACTCAGGATTAAATTGAGGCTTGTGAGGTAAATAAAAATGAAAGGTATGATATTATTGGTGCTTTACAAAAGAATGAATTAGAAAAGGTTATTTCTTTGAAAACTTCTTATGAAGTTAGGGAAAATTTGAAAGACATCTATGAGGGGAATGATAGAGTTAAGTTATCTAAGAAAAAAATAGCTAAGAGACATTATGAAAATCCAAGAATGGAAGAATGGAAGAAGATAAAGATATGAAAATCTATATTCAGATGGTTGAGAATATAGTGAATGAAATCAAGAACCAAGGAGGCACTCTTATCAAAGAAGACTTTATGGATAAGATCCTGATGACATTACCGAAAAAATATAGTGATAAGATCTTGACAATTGAAGAGATATATGATCCAAATAAGTTTACCAAAGTATAGTTTTTTGGTATACTGAAAAATTTTGAGTTAAGAAAGTTTGGAAGAGAGAAGAGCACATCTGAAACAACATTCAAAGAAAAGAAGATTCTGATGGTGATGATGAAGAATAATTTGAGTCAAAATTTTTAAGGAGATTGAAGAAAGGTACCAATAAGTATAAATGTATGTTACCTCTAAAATGTTTTAGATGTGGTAAAATTTGTCATTTTGTGACTAGATGTCTAGAGAAAGGTCTTAGATTGAAGTTTAAGAAGTTCAGTAGAAGGCTTACTATGTGAATGAAAATGCTAGTATGTCAGATGATGAGTCAAAGGTAGAAGTTTTTTTTATGTTGATGAGGATGAGAAATCAGAAATTAATACTATTAACATCTATTTTTAAATTGATGATGGTGTTGAAACCACTTTTTATGTTAGGAGAAAGAAAAATGATTGGTCGATTGATAGTGGTTGTTCTTATCATATGACAATAATTAAAAGTAAATTTGTGTCACTTAGAAAATATGATGGTGGTCCTATTAGATTTGGTAATGACAAAGCAACTTACATTTTTAGTGAAGGTTCTATTACTTTTGATGGAAAGAATAACATTGACAATATATATTATGTGAAGTGTTTATATCCCAATTTTTTAAGTTTTGGACATATGTGTGAAAATGGATATGATGTCAATTTCAAAAATAAAGGTTGAAAAATCAGGAAAAGATCAAGAGATCTAAGTGCAATTTGAAAAAGAATGGGGAGGAACATGTACCAGCTAGAATTAACGTTAGAAGGATTTTTTTACTATATTAGACCAATGATAGTTGGATTTGGTATTAGAGGATGTGTCATTTAAACTTTGATAACTTGGTGAGAATAAGCTCATCTCGTGTAGTGAGAGATCTACCTAAACTACCTAAACTAGAAAAAAATATCTCCAAGGGTTGTTAAGAAGGGAAGCAGAGAAGATCTAATCATTTAATAAAAAAGACTATTCATCTACTGGTGTACTGGAGATTGTGCACACTGATCATTGTGATCCTACCAAAACAAGGAGTTTTCAAGGTGAAAGTTACTTTATACTATTTATTGATAACTATTCAAGGATGACATGAATTTATTTTCTTAGAGAAAAATCTAAGGCATTTGAGAAGTTCAAGATATTTAAGGATAGAATTGAAAATGGGTTTGGTAGAAAGATTAAATTTTTGAGATCTAACAAAGGAGGAGAATTAACATCTAAGATTTTTGAATATTTTTGTGAAAATCATGGTATTAAGAGACAATTTTCAGCAGCAAGAACACCCTAGAAAAATGGCATTGTGGAAAGAATGAATCAGAAAATTTAGGAAGCAATAAGAACTATGTTGAAGGAAGTAAGTCTACTAGATATGTATTGGAGACAACTAGTACATACAACTATGTATATGATTAATAGAGTTTTATACTGGAATAAATATGGGAATACTTTGTATGAGTTATGACATGGAAGAGCACCTACAATTACGTACTTCAAAATATTTGGCAGGAAGTGTTTCATTCAAAAAGATGAAGAAAATCTTAGGAAATTTTATAGCAAATTAGATGAAGGAATATTTTTGGGTTATTCTACAAAAATAAAAGAATGTCAACGCTACAATAAGAGACTAAATAAAATTATGGAAAGTGTAAATGTTAAGCTTGATGAATCATTTCAGAAGGTCCCTAAGAAACACATTTACTATGAATTTGATACAAAGGAAAAATGGAAAGAGGAAAATAAAGAAGAAGAAGATACTCAATCGACATAGAAATATACAAGTAAGAAACCCAGGTATGTATAGAAGAACCATTCAAAGAATAAAATCATTAGAGATAAGAACAAAGGAGTTGTTACCATATGTAAAGCATCTAAAGATCATGCATTGTTATGTTCACTGTCAAAGGTTGAACCTAAATCTGTAATAGAATCTTGTAGTGGTAAGAATTGGATTAATTCACTTATGGAAGAACTCGATCAGATAGAGAAGAATTAGACTTGGGAACTGGTGCCCAAAATGATAGACAAGAATGTGATAGGTACAAAATGGGTAGAGGGAAACAAGCTAGATGAGAATGGAAAGGTTGTGAGGAATAAGGAGAGATTGGTATGCAAGGGTTACTCAAAAATTGAAGGCATCAAATTTGAAGAGAAGTATGTTCCTATTGCTCACATGGAGGCTATTAGGATGTTCTTGGAATTTGGAGCATTCAAAATATTCAAGGTTTATGTGAGGCCTATGATGACATTAATTTGTCATTAGTATACAAACAACACTTTTGGTAAACCTACACAAAAAGACATGAAAGAGGAAACCAAAGATTAGATTAAAAGATCACCAAAGATGACTAAGTATAAACAAAACCAATGATACAAGTTAGTGTGTAAACCGAAAATCACAAAGTAGAAAGATAAAGTGGAACCCAACAGAGGAACCTGAAATGCAAGTTATAGTGCAGACTGACAAGACAGATACAATGCAACCGAGAGACAAAACCAAAGGATAGTCAAGCATGACTAATACACAAAATTGAAAGTCAGTTGCAGTCCACAAAAATTGGATTTGACTTCCACGTCAGATAAAGCAAGTGTATTCTATTTATAGGAAATTTAATTTTTTTAAATTCATTTCTTTAGGGACAAGAAAGCTTATTGTAAGTGTTTTAATCAGTCTAACTAATTGGTGCAAAGCACCTCCCATTTTGATGTGTTAGTGTTTTTTAGGGTTTTAATAGGTGTTTTTGTGTGGATTATAATAAGACCTAATAGGTTGGATACAATGTTGATCCACTTCATGTTTGTAAGAGCCACGAATGCTCACTAGGTGTTTTATGGTCATTTTGACCTAGAAAGGAAAAAATGTGTTATTTTTGTGCATCTTGGGTTTGGTGTATGTCTTAGGACCCTAAATTTTCTAACTAAGGTCATAGAAGTCAACCTTGACCATCGAGTTGACAAAAGGAGTCAAATTGTTCAAAATGCAAAAGTTGCTCGTGCAACTTTTGCAACTTCTTGACAAGATGTTGCAAAATGAATTTAGAGAGGTTGTAACCACTCATGCTCAGTATATGAGCAAGGATTTGATGTTTGTAAAGGGTTAATGAATTTTTTAATTGCATAACTTGTTTTTTGTACTTCTGTACGGATGCTTGTGACTATATTCTTGTGATTCACAAAGCTTTCTGCATTTTGTATGACTGCGTATGGATTGCGAAAGGAGATTGGACCCCATGAGGGTGTAGTGTTTCATGTTAGATTTATTTTTCATATTTTAGTTTTCTTTGAAGTTCTAGGAGTAGGAAGTTACATTAATTTGAAGGTCGCTGGTCTGTATTTCCATTTGTAGAGTCTCAGTGCCAAAAATGGCTCTAACCTAAGCATCCAATGGTGGAAATGGGTGAAACCATAGGGGCTGGAGGGTTAGAGTCTATAAATAAGGTTTTTACTTTCCTTTTTGTTGTTGCAATGAGGTTTCTAGACCAAGTTTGAAGCCCTATGGCTAACTGTTAGGAACAGGTGAGCCTAGATAGGGTGAAGATGGATTTGGTTTGAGCACCCATTATCTTGGGGAAAATACTTGGAGGAATTTTCAGAAGACCTATGTAGTTTCCTTGAAGGATTAAAAGGTGGGAGGATGTGAAATTAATTTTGGAGATAAATTTGGTGACAGTTGGTCAGGACTGGTTCAGAGGCCTAATTAATAGGCTGAAAACTAGGGCCTAATAGAAACTAAGCTTGTGGGTGCATCCAGAAGCTAAGATTTTGGATTATGATAGGTTTGATAGATACCTTGAAGATTTTAAAAGTATTTTGTAGAGTTTTTTGGAGGATTTGGGAGAATTATCCCAAACATAGTGAAATTAGACCTACTAGGAAACAAGCAAATTAGGCTTCCTAGTGAATTTGATACCAAATGAATTGGTAAAGTATCTAGAAGTATAGGAAAGGGTTCTAAAGACCTATGAATGGGCCAAGAACATAGAAAAGAGCCTAAGTGGATTTATGGGAGGATCCTAAGAAATTTTTTTGGGATTCTAGGATGAAATCTTGTGAAGAAACCTAGGTAATTGAAGAGCTAGTTGGACTAGTTGTACCTAGAAGTGTTAGAGTCTTCAACAAATCAACTATACCTTGGAGGAAAAGTTGATAGTGAGGATATTGGAGATCCAAATTGGAGAAGAATACAAGGATAGATAATCATTGGATGATTAGGATAGATTAGGAGTATTTTGGGGAAAGAAATCACTAGAACCCTAAACCCTCTACATCAGAGTGGTACCAAAGCCATAACTTAACAATTTGGTGTATGTATGAAGAAGTAGGAAGCCACAAGGTTGAAAAAATGCCACCTAAGGAAATGAGTAAGGATGCCATAGTGGACTTGGTCCAATAGCTATTGGAAAAAGCTAACTTGATAGAGACAAAGTAAAAGGAAGATCACTGAATGGGGAGATGAGAGTGATGAGGATGTTGAGAGTTAGTCAAAAGAGACATCTAACAAAGGTAAAGAACCATAGATGGATAAAGATAAAAAGGTATTCTTGGATGCCTTTAAGTCCATTAATAAAGACATTATAGAACATATACCTTACTACTGTGGCATCTTGAATGGTGAAGAGTTACTGGATTGGCTAGAGGCCATAGACAACTAGTTTGACTACAAGGAGGTATCAAAGGAAGAGAGAGTTAGCTATGCCAAGGCTAGACTCAAAGGATCTGCATTGGTGTGGTGGAACATGATGTAGGATGATAGGGTAACAAATGGAAAGAAGAAGATAGTTTCTTGGGAGAGGATGAAGATTAGATTGAGGGCACAATTCTTGCCTACTGACTATGAGATTCAGATGTATCAAAAGTTGCAGAATTTGAGACAAAAGGAGATGACAATAAGTGCCTATACTGAGGAGTTTCACAAACTGAGCCTAAGGGCAATAATACAAGAAGAATAAATGGATAAGGTGGCAAGGTATCTCAATGGGTTGAGACAAGGGATACAAGATGAAATTAGTATGATGGCTCCTAACAGTATGCACAAGTGTTTTTAGTTAGCCTTGAGAGAAGAGGATAAGGCTAGAAGGAGCAATGAATTCCATAAAATAGGAAGAGGTGGTAACAATAATAGAGGATTCAGAGTTAGGAGTAATTTTGGTAGAGGAAAAATCCCAAATAGACCAGAGGAGAATCATTCTATGGATAACAGTGGGGGTAATTAGTTCTGAGGATATTTTCAAAGAGGGGGATATAGAGGAAGAGGACCACCTAGAGGTAGATTTTAGTCTCAAGGGAGATCTAATTCAGTCTTCACTAGAAAATGTTATAACTGCAATTAAGTGTATAACATAATGGGTAGATAACCTAAAAAGGCTATCTCAGCTTCTATGGGAGATAGAAGGAATAAGTTCATACAAGAGAATGATACACAAAGTGTCACTTCTCCCATTTCCAAGGTAGGGCCAGCAATGGATGGAGAGAATCTAATGTTGAGAAGGACTTTGTTGAAATTACCTAATACCATAGAGCCACCTCAAAGAAATAATTTGTTTAAGACAACTTATAGGTCTCATGGGAATATTTTCAAAGTGATAGTGGTCTTTGGATCCACTGAGAATATAGTATTAACAGAGATGGTGGAAAAATTGAAACTTAGAAGGATACCTCATACGACACCCTATAAAGTTTCATGGTTAAACAAGGGTAAAGAAATAGTGGTAGATGAACAAACCATGGTGGATTTTTAAATAGGTGAGTTTAAGGACAAGATGCTATGTGACATATTGTTCATGGATGCATGTCATGTTCTTTTAGGGTGTCCTTGGAAATATGATGTGAAGGCTATTCATGATGGATAAAATAACTACTATGTAATAACCAAGCTAGGGAATAAGTTTCAAATGGATCCATTGTAGGAACCTAATGAGGAGAAGCATGTGGGAACTAGTGTGATGCTCTTGAGTGGAAAGGAGTTTCTAAAAGCTATGAAGAAGGAGAAAGGAGTCTGTTATGCAGTGATAGTGAAGCCAAAGGAGGAGACCAAGGAGAAAGCCAACATGCTACCAAAGGTATAAGCATTGTTGGAAAGATATCATGACATAGTGGATAATGATATTCCAAGTGCACTACCACCCATGAGGGATGTGAGTCATCAGATAGACCTCATTCCTGGAGAAAATTTTCCAAACAAAGAAGCATATAAGATGACACCAAGTAAAAATGCAGAGATAGAAAAATAGATTCAAGATTTATTGGAAAAGGGACTAATAAGGAAGAGTTTGAGTCCTTGTGCTGTGCCAACTATCTTTGCACCTAAAAAGGATGGAAAATGGAGGATGTGTATGGACTCCAGGGCTATAAAAAATATTACAATCAGATATAGAATCCCAATGCCCCAGATTTAGGATTTGATGGACAATTTGGGAGGTTCATTTTATTTCTCCAAGGTGGATTTGAAGTTAGGATATCACCAAATCAGGGTTAGGTCTAGTGATGAGTGCAAAAAATCCTTCAAAACCAATGAAGGGTTGTATGAGTGGCTAGTAATGCCCTTTGGCCTAACTAATGCACCTAGCACATTCATGAGGCTCATGAATGAAGTGCTAGAAGATTTTAATTGTAAGTTTGTAATAGTATATCTTGATGACATTTTGATATTTAGCTGGTCTAGGGAGGAGTATATGAAGCATTTGGAGATGGTCTTGAGGAGGCTACATCAAGAGAATTTGATGATCAATTAAGAAAAGTGGGAGTTTCTAAAAATTGAATTAGTTTATCTTGGTTTTGTAGATGCTAAATGGATACATGAAGATGGACCCTAATAAGGTTAAGTAAATTTTGGAATGGCCTACACCTAGGTCCATAGGGGATGTTAGGAGTTTTCATGGATTGGCCTCCTACTATAGGAAATTTGTAAGAAATTTCAGTCATGTATGTGCCCCTATCCTCAACACTATCAAAGTTGGAATCAAATGTTAGTTTAAATGGACTATAGCAGAAGACCAAGGATTTGAAATGTTGAAAAAGAGGATAGAAAAATTACCTACCCTTAGGTTTCCCAATTTCAATCAGCTATTTGTGGTGGAGTGTGATGCTATCAAGCTAGCCATTGGAGCAGTGCTAAGACAAGTGGGACACCCTATAGAATTCTTCTCAGAGAAGTTAAATGAGGCCAAAAAAAAGTACTCCACCTATGATTCAGAGTTTTATGCTATGGTAAAAGCCCTTAAAAATCAAGACACTATCTCCTACCTAGGGAATTTGTGGTCTACACTGATAACCATGCTCTAAGTTTCTTGAATGTGCAAGAAAAAATGAATTAGAGGCACTTAAACTGGGTAGAATCGCTACAAGCTTACACATTTGTCATAAAACATAAGAAGGGGATTAGAAACAAGGTTGTAGATGCTCTTAGCTAGAGGGTATTAACTATACAGGAGATACAATTGCAGAGTTTGGGGTTGAATGACTTGAAAGAGCTCTACAAAAAGGATAATGACTTTAGAGATGACTATGAGGCATGTGTAAAGTTCCAATAGGAGTTCAAGGTGGAATTCACTGAGTTTATGTTACAGGAAGGACTATTGTTTAAAGGACACCTCAAGTGTATACTTCAGTGCTTAAAGAGGGAGAATATTGTGAAGGAGAAACACCAAGGAATCTTGGGAGGCCACTATGGAGTGGATAAGACACTAGAGAAAGTGAATAGGCATTACTATTGGCCTGAGTTACAGTTAGATGTTAGGAAATTTGTAGAGCAATGTCAGATTTGTCAGAGGGAAAAAGGACAAAGTAGTAACAGTGGGTTGTACCAACCCCTATCCATACCCCAAAGGCCTTGGAAGTGCCTCAAAATGGATTTTTTTTTGGGGTTACCAAAGAAATCAAGGGGTCCTAACAGTGTATTTGTGGTGGTGGACCATTTTAGAAAAATGGCTCACTTCATTCCCTGTAAGAAAACCAATGATGCTTCCCAAATTGCAGGTCTATTCTTCAGAGACATTGTAAGGATCCATGGATTGCCACTAAAAATAGTAAGTGACAGAGATAGTAAGTTTGTGGGTCACTTTTGGAGGACCCTTTGGATGATGCTAGGTACAAAATTGTCTTTATCTTCATCCTACCATCTACAGTCAGATGGGAAAATGGAGGTAGTCAATAGGTCACTTGGGAACTTGCTAATATGGTTGACTAAGAAACATGGACAGTCATGGGATCATAACATAGGGCGGACAAAATTTTCCTATAATGACTCCATTAATAGGAGTACTAGTAAAATCCCCTTTGAAATAGAATATGGGGTCAATCCTAGAGGGATCTTAGAGTTGAGGGATCTCAGTTTGAAGGACAAAAGGAGTGCCCAAGGGTATTCATTTACAGAATAGATGAAGGAGCTTCATGATCAAGTGAACAATAATTTACGAAAGCAAGTGGAGAAGTATAAGTCCAAGGCTGACAAGACAAGAATGGATTTGCAGTTCAAGGTGGGAGATTTAGTACTGGCCTATCTCAGAAAGGAAAGGCTACCCAAGGGTTAGCCAACTAAGCTACTCATGAAGAAGATAGGACCCTTGAGGATATTGCATAAGTATGGAAAAATTCCTATGAGGTGGAGTTACCTCTTGATTTGGGGATTTCACCCATTTTCAATATTTGTGACCTATATCCCTATAAGGGACCATCTCTAGACATAGGTTAACCCACTCTTCCAGATTTAGGATATGATGATTGGGTGAAAGACTTGCCTACCCCAATCCCACTAAAATTGGATAGTATACTAGATTATAAAGTGATCAAGAAGACAAGGAAGGGTAACTAATAGGAGTACCTCATCAAGTGGTAGGGACTACCTAAAGCTGAGGCCACTTGGATGATAGAGGAAGACATTCTGAAGCATGGGCACACCATGTAAGACCTCCTTACTCAAGAGACTTGAGTTATTTTTCGTAGGGGAGTATGGTGCAGAGCACCTCCCATTTTGATGTGTTAGTGTGTTTTAGGTTTGTAATAGGTGTTTTTGTGTGGATTAGAATAAGACCTAATAGGTTTGATACAATGTTGATCCACTTCATGTTTGTAAGAGCCACGAATGCTCACTAGGCGTTTTATGGTCATTTTGACCTAGAAAGACAAAATGTATTATTTTGGTGCATCTTGGGTTTGGTGTGTGTCTTAGGACCCTAAATGTCCTAACTAGGGTCATAGAAGTCAACCTTGACCATCAAGTTGAAAAAAGGAGTCAAATTGTTCAAAATTTAAAAGTTGCTCGAGCAACTTTTGCAACTTCTTGACAAGTTGCAAAATGAAGTTAGAGCGGTTTTAACAACTCATTCTCAGTATATGAGCATGGATTTGATGTTTTTAAATGTTTAATGATGTTTTGAATTTCAAAATTTGTTTTTTGTACTTCTGTATGAATGCTTGTGATTGTATTCTTGTGATTCATAGATCTTTCAGCATTCTGTATGGCTGCATACGAATTGGGAAAGGAGATCAGACCCCATGAGAGTGTAGTGTTTCATGTTAGATTTATTTTGCATATTTTATTTTTCTTTGAATTTCTAGGAGTAGGAAGTTACGTCAATTTGAAGGTCACTGGTCTGTAACTCCATTTGCAGAGTCTCAATGCCCAAAATGGCTCTAACCTAAGTATCCACCGGTGGAAATGGCTAAAACCATAGGTGATGGAGGGTTAGAGTCTATACATACTATTTTTTCTTTCCTTTTTTTGTTTCAATGAGGTTTATAGACCAATTTTAAAGCCCTATGGCTAACTGTTAGGAACGGGTAAGCCTGGATAGGATGAAGATGGATTTGGTTCGAGGACCCATGATCTTGGGAAAAAGACTTAGAGGAATTTGAAAAATACCTAGATAGTCTCCTTGAAGGATTAAAATTTGGGAGGAGGTGAAAATAAGTTTGGAGATCAATTTGGTGACAATTGGTCAAGACTGGACTAGAGGCCTAATCAATAGGCTAAAAACTAGGGCCTGATAGAAACTAGGGTTGTGGGTGCATCCAGAAGCTAAGATTTCGGATTCTGATAGGGTTGATAGATACCTTGAATATTTTTAAGGTCTTTTTTTGGGTTTTTTGGAGGATTTTGGATCATTAGCCCAAAAATAGTGAAATTAGACCTACTAGGAAAATTAGGCCTCCTAGTTAATCTAATACCAAATGAATTGGTAAAGTACCCAGAAGTGTGGGAAAGGGTTCTAAAGACCTATGAATGGGCCATGAACATAGAAAATATCCTAAGTGGATGTATTGAAATATCCTAAGAAATGGTTTGGGGTTCTAGCAGGAAATTTATTGAAGAAACCTAGGAAATTGAAGAGCTAGTTGGACTAGTTGTACCTAGAAGTGTTAGTCTTCATCAAATCAACTATACCTTGGAGGAGAAGTTGATAGTGAGGATCTTGGAGATCCAAATTGGAGAAGAACACAAGAAGAGATAATCATTGGATGATTAGGAGAGATTATGATTACTTTGGGGAAAGAAATCACTAGAGTCCTAAACCCTCTACACCACTGATTCAAAACACATAGATTAGGAGATTTAGGTATAAGTTGTAAGCCTGATCTTAGAGTTAACATTTTTTTATCAAAACTTGATGAATTCAATCCATATATAAATAGATGATGCAATCATTCATTAGAATGTGTTTGTGAGAAGGAAAAAGAGAGACGAGAACAGAATGAGCACATCTATGGATTGAATTGGGAGTTTCAAGAATAAGTACAGAAAAGAAGGATTTGGTTAGCAGAACCAAAAACAGAGGAAACTGATAATCAGAGGTATTAATCAATCAAAATTAGGAGATAATATTTTTCATGTAAACTAAATTGGATCTGCATCATCAATAGGCGATTGCATTTACCAGGTCAATTTGTAATTTTATGTCATTCTAACAAGTGGAGCAAAGTGTAAAAATACTTTCAAGGAAGGTGGATTTAACAGTCCAACATCAAATCTCTTAACTGAGTGCACAGTTAACTGTGTTGCTAAAGATCTTAATAGATTAGACTTTAAAAGGTCTCCACCAATACTCCTAATAGGGTAGATAATTACAAGTGATCAAATTGTAAGCCTTAAATGGCCCCTTCCAATCTGTAGATAGTGAAGTTTTGTGGGTGCCATCCCCACCGTAGTTTTTACTTCCTAACAGGAGTTTTCTATGATATCATATCTTGTGTTATGTGTCAATTACTTTCATAAATTTTTTTATGAATGATTAACATGTTTATTGATGTTGTGAATTGATATAACTCAAATCAAGATAGTTTAGACCAAATTGAATAGACATGCAATTGATTACAAAGGTTAATTGATTAAAGGATACAAAAAGTTTTAGAGGTACTGATTCACCCTTCCCCTATCAGTACATACTTCCCATTAATCCCAACAATTGGTATCAGAGCCAAGTCTCTTCTTGGAAATATTAAAGGCTTAAGAGAAAAGATCATACAATGGAGAACTACAAACTTGATAAAAATATTGAGAATAAAAATCTTGAAATTCAAATGTGTTGGAGATTTGATTCTGAATAGTTGATTGATTGTATGCTTATCATTGATGACAACATATAATACACAACAACACTTCTGTATGTAATTATCCATATGATGACATGAAGACTTGCATGGATAGATACATGTTGTTGACATGTTTATTATGCTATGTTCATACACGTAGACCCAGATATGATGTTTCAGTAAAGATATGTAATTTTGTTATTAACAATTATAGTTCTGGAGGAATAACAGTTTAAGGCTGACGTATGTAACATTTTTATTGAGTTGCGCATATCTCTAGGATATGCATGTGTATATTCATGATGATTTATGATTTTTTGATATTAATCTAAAGGTGCCAAATGTATTTCAAGAAGATTGCAAAGTTATGATTAATTTGGTGAAGCCGACTTAGTGAATCGAAGCGTCTATTCAATTTATAATTGCGCGGTTGTAATTATGCTTGCGCACTTAGTAGAGCCGACAAGGATGTTAAGAAGAATTGTCTAAAAGGTCCCATGATCTTGTACTTAGAGTATGTACTTATAGAAGGTCATTTGTGATAAGAAGAGTTGCAAAAGCCAGAGATAAGAAAAGAAGAGCAGAGTGTTAAAGAAACAGAGCTATATTTATCATATGTTGATAATATAGATATTGAAGTAGAAGCTTTCATAACATAGAGAATATTTTTATAGTTCTTTACAAGAGGTTAAAGCATTGGCGCACAAAAGGAACTGATCAGACAAGCAGTGTCACAAACAATAGTTCACCTTATTGATACAATGTGTATCAAATAACCAGAAGGTTGTAACCTTCACCACTTGGACAGTGAGACATTGGACAGTGAGTCCACCACCCCTAATAGGGTGTAACATAAAAAAATAGAGATGATGAAGTTGATGATTATGTTACCAAAATGTAAAGGAGGAAAATTATGGTATATTGTTATTTGTGTTGATTTCATTAACCCCACTTTACACTTACTTGAATTTGATTGATTGTATATTGCAATTGTGATTGTGATTAAGGGAAGATAAGATGCTCCTTTCTTTCACCCTCAAATACACAAATAGGAGATCCAATTTTGATCAACCCCAAAAGGTAAATACACAAATGAATCCACTATTTGGAAAGAGACCAAGAAAGGGGAACTTAAATTCTGTAATTTGATTGATTAATATGATTAATGACAGTAATTGAAAAGAATAGGAGAAAGTACCAACCTTACAAAATGGCAGATCAAAGATTTCTGTTTTCTAAGATCTGTAGACTATTTCTGGAGATGCTGACAGTTGATACCGAACCAGAATGGAGAGACAGACAAAACCAAAAAATATTTTTCCGTTCTGATGTCGTCTTATGAAAAAGGTCGACCCTGTACCACTTTTTCCAACTCGATCTGCTCAACTCCGAAAGTGTCCATGTTCACATAGTCTGAAAGAAATCCGAAAAGGGTATCCAGATCTGGCCTTGAATTTACAGTCCTGAACCTATACCTACAAGAAAAATGTTTGTTTGTTTGGGGAAAGGGGTTTGCCTTGGTCAAACCCCGGTTTTGGAATTAACCTTAATATATGTAATTGAAGATTGCATAAAGAATAACAAAGAAAAACTCAAATTCACGTTGCTTGTAATGTCCTTGTGGCGGATTCGAATCCGTGGATCCACAAGTATGCTTCAAAACATGGAATGTAGAATGGAAGGATGTCTTCAATCTCTTGCTTGTAGATCTCCAACACCAAGTCTTTAATGGGTTCTTGAACTTGATAAGGGCTTTGGAAGAAGATGGATGGAGAGATCACCAAAAGGGCACTTTTTGGGCTTGAATCCTTTAATGGCCTCCAATGGATCTCCTTCATGAAAATGGATACTTGAGAATGATGGATGCTTGCTTCAAATCTAGCTTAATTTCTTTCTTTGACTTCACTTCATAAGGATGCTTGATGGTTGATTAGAAGACTTCAATTGCTTGATCATGGTTTTTCAATGCTTAGAGAAAATGAGAGAGAAA
Source organism: Thuja plicata (assembly GCA_018584345.1). Taxonomy (NCBI): domain Eukaryota; kingdom Viridiplantae; phylum Streptophyta; class Pinopsida; order Cupressales; family Cupressaceae; genus Thuja; species Thuja plicata. The sequence continues at coordinate 2,885,553 of MU225234.1, read as the reverse complement.
GCTCCCTTTTATATGAAACTAGGGCACAATCTTCTAAGGAGGCCTAAATAGGATAATTAAATAATCATTTAAGCCTTTACTCCTAGGAGAGGACCTATATTAAATATAATTTAGGAATCAACCAATTCAGAACCTAAAACAGCTGACCCGGAAGCGGGAATAATCTTTTTGTGAAGACCGACATCCCGAAAACCAAAATTTCCCAAGATTCGGACCCTAGGACAGGGTCGAGGTCGGCCCTATCCTAGGACAGGGTTGAGTTCAATCCTACCCTAGGGCAGGGCCAAGGTTGTACCTATCCTAGGAGGTTGACCCTGTCCCCAGATCCTAGGATCACAGGTTAGAGACCCAGAATGCAAAATTTAGGTCAGGAAATGGAGGTTAGAAAGGCAGGTCAGGGGGGAAGCCATGTCAAGACCAGGAACCCATTCAGAGGCACTTTTAATGGCCCCAAACCACTCACTCAGAAGATTAAACCAGTCTCCTATGGAAGTGCTTCCATTTTCTCACTATACATTTAGCCCCCACTTTAGCAAGAGTATGAGTTCAACACAAACTCTTGGTAAAGGAGAACATACAGAAAAGACAATCTTATTAAAATCAAAAGGGATAAAGAAACCCTCAAGCCCCCAAGG
>MU225234.1:2848606-2860745 GCA_018584345.1 Thuja plicata | reverse complement strand
GAAATGAGCATGATTGGTCCTATAAAATATTTTTTAGGACTGAATGTAAAATAGACAGATAAAGGAATATTCATTAATCAGTCAAAATATGTGAAGGAAATATTGAAAACCTTCAAGATGGAGGATTGCAAGCCAGTATGCACTCCTATGGTCACACGAAGTAAACTATCAAAAGATGATGACTCCACAGCAATTGATAAAACATTGTACAAATCTATGATTGGAAAGCTTATTTATCTAACTCAATCAAGACCTGACATATCTAATGCAGTTGGCATTGTTGGAAGATTTTCAGCTGAACCCAAACATAATCACCTAATGGAAATCAAGAGGATATTCAGATATCTTAAGGAAACTATAGACTATGGTTTATGGTATCCTAAATTAGAGAATACACAACTTCATGTGTATACTGATGCAGATTGGGCAGGATGTATTGATGACAGAAAGAGAACTTCAGGAGGAGTAGTATTTCTTGGAGAAAGGTTGGTATCTTGGACAAGAAAGAAGAAAAATTGTATTTCTTAGTCAACGACAGAGGCAAAATATGTTGCAGTAGCACTGAATTGTACAATAATTGTTTGGATCAAGAAGATGGTTAAAGACTTTGGTATTCAGGTTGACTATCCTGTTGTTATTCATTGTGATAACACCAGTACTATTAACATGTCTAAGAACCCTGTGATGCATGCAAAGACAAAACACATAGAGATCAAGTACCATTTTCTGAGAGAAAAATTTGCAGACAAGGAAGTAACATTGGACTATGTAAGCACAAAAGATTAGTTAGCAAACATTTTCACAAAGCCTTTAGAAAAGGATACTTTTGAGTATCTAAGGGAGAAGTTGGGAGTCATTCCCTCTCCTAAGTCTGATTAGAGAAAGTAGCAAGTACATTAGTCCTATGTGACTAATGAATGGTTGACTACTCTACTTTTGGAGTAGTACCTATGCATAATGGTTTATGGCACCCTTTTCCGTTGATGTCAATGGGGGAGTATGTACTAAAAACAAAGAACACAAACAAAGAGAAAAACAAGGAACACATACAAGGAGCTTATACTCTGGGGGAGTATACATAGTCTATGTAACTACAACAGTGTAGATGAATCTTTGATGAGGATATTGAGAGGATTGTAAAAGAGAGAAGAAACCATGAAAAAAAGTTGTTTTTATCATATGTTTCCATCAATGCCAAAGGGGGAGATTGTTGGAGATTTGATTCTGAACAGTTGATTGATTGTATGTTTGTCATTGATGACAACATATAATACAAAGCAACACTTCTATAGGTAATTATCCATATGATGACATGAAGACTTGCATGGATAGATACATGTTTATTATGCTATGTTCATACACGCAGACCCAGAATGATGTTTCAGTAAAGATATGTAATTCTGTTATTGACGGTTACAGTTCTGGAGGAATAACAGTTTAAGGCCGATGTATGTAACATGTTTATTTAGTTGCACCTATCTTTAGGATATGCGTGTGTATATTCATGATGAGTTATGAGTTTTTGATATTAATCTAAAGGTGCCAAACGTATTTAAAGAAGATTGCAAAGTTATGATTAATTTGGTGAAGCCGACATAGTGAAGTGACACATCTATTCAATTTATACTTGCGCGGCTGTAATTATGCTTGCGCGCTTAGTAGATCTGACAAGGATGTTAAGAAGAGTTGTCTAACAGGTCCCATGATCTCATACTTGGAGTATGTACTTATAGAAGGTGATTTTTGATAAGAAGAGTTGCAAAAGCCAGAGATAAGAAAAGCAGAGAAGAGTGTTAAAGAAGCATAGCTATATTTGTCATATGTTGATAATATAGATATTGAAGTAGAAGCTTTCAAAACACAGAGAAGATTGTTCTAGTGTTTTACAAGAGGTTAAAGCATCGGCGCACAAAAGGAACTGATCAGACAAGCAGTGTCACAAACAACAGTTCACCTTGTTGATACAATGTGTATCAAATAACCAGAAGGTTGTATCCTTCACCACTTGGACAGTGAGTCCACCACCCATAATAGGGTTATTGTAAAAGACTCCTAATAGGGTCTAACCCTTAACCAGGTCACTATATTGCTGCATTGTAATGAACAACTCCTAACAGGGTTGGAAGATCTTTTAACAGGGATCACTATAAACAATATAGTTCTTTGTGGGTACTAATTCCCACCGGGGTTTTTACCATTTGGTTTCCCCATAACCAAATTGATGTGTTGTGTAATGTACTATCTGAATGTGCATTTGATTTATATCAATCTAGATTAATAAGTACAAAAGATTCAAATTTGATAACTGATTCACCCCCCCTCTCAGTTATCCCTGAAGTATTCTAACAAAATGTTCTATGAACAGTATAAAGAAGCTAGAATCAGTATGAGACAGTTGTTGGATGAAAGAGAGAACATGAAATCTCACTATAATGAGATAGATTATCATGAGGAAGAGATACTAGATTTATTTTTAGGATTAACTAAAAATAAAGCATCAGATACATCAGGCATCACATGCCTAACTAAAATCAATCTACATCTAGTTGGAAAATTTAAATCTCTGCAAATCGGTCAAGAGACACATATGGTAAGGATGTTTGATGTCATGAACAATGCTAGACAAGTTGAACAATAAATAACACTAGCTACTAATGATAGAAGAAAGATCACAGAAAGCTACAAGAAAAGGAGTCTGAAATACAAAGACTTACAAAGGATCACCATGAGATAACAAATCAAATTATTCTTATGAGTCAAGAGGCAAACAAAATAAATGTTGAACTCATTGAAATAATAGAAGCTATCAGTGAACTGAGGGATGAGAATGAAAATTTAAATCATGAATTAAGAATAAAGAAAAAACATAATTAAATTATCAAAAAGGCTGAAGAAAGCAATAATAGAATGGATGATTTTTTTGAGGGACAACGAAGAGTCAACAACAATAATAGTCTAGGCTTTACCAAAAATAGAGAATCATTAAATCAATCCAATCCAAAGAATGTCTATGAAAATCCAAGATCAAGAAAGCTTACATGAAATCACTATGGAAAGAAAGGCCATACATCTAATATATGTAGAGGAAAAATGAAAGGTATTCCTTAATCTACATCTTCATTCATAGGATTCTGTTATAAATGTAAAAAGAAAGGTCATAAAGAATATGAATTCAATTCTAAGATGAAACAACCAAAGAAGGAAACCTACATGGACAAATAGTTTCCTACGTGCAAAATGAATGTGTACACAACTCTTAAATGCTGGAAAAAGAAAAGGCAAACATGGAAGCCTATAGGTCAAGAAACTCCCTATAAACCAAAGAGAGTCAGTAATCAGTATGTATGGGACAAAAATACTTGGAAAAATTGTACAGCATGTGGAAGATATGGTCACATTGCTACAAACTATATGAGACAATGTACTAAAAATTCTAGAGGATGGAAAAACCCCAGAATGGCATGCTTACACTGTCATAAATTTGGTCATCTCAAGAAAGACTGTAGAGACCGAATGATAGAGAGAAGCACATATCCCAATGGAAACACCATTGAAGATATTTGGAGGGCTAGAGACAGAATGTGGAGAAAATCTTCAAGCAATGATGAAGTTGGAACAAGAAATACAAATGGTGACACCCATCCAATGGATCCAGTGACATCACCAACCCCACCTAAGTAGAAAAAGTAAGCATGGAACTACATTACCCTAAGCTATTAATTTACATCAGTTCCATGATATGTTGATATAATTCCAAACTAGCATAATAAAGATGAATCATGGTTGTACTTATTGAAATATGTGATAACTATGATTTCGAGCATATATACTGAAACCCATCAGTATACACTCAAAGTTAAGACTTCCTACATATACCAAGATACATTGGTTAAAAGAAAAATTTGCTAGTATAGACTGAGTCTCTTCGGTAAACAAGCACAAGAACAAGTTGTCAGTGATACCGAAACTTTTTGATGAAAGAAAAGTGAACATCGAATGCTCTGAAACATTGTAAGTATCACCGATGGAAGTAAATTATTCACTGAAAAACTCATTCTTCATGCACCGACAGCATTTATGGCACGTGTTTTAGGGCAATGGCTATAAATAGGGCATCAGAACAACTCATTTGTTCACAACACCCAGAGCAGAGTGACAAAGGTGATTTTTGAGCATAGAGAAAAGGGATCACAGAGTGATCATGAATGGACACCAAACACTCCTAAGTAGTTTAGACATCTTTACAAGCACAAATAATAAGTTCTTTGAGATCGAAAACTCCATTTTTATGTATTATATAGAAGCCATAATTTTTTCAAAATGGTATCGACTTCATGAACCATGAAATATAAGAATGCAAAGAAAGATGAGTTCAAGCTCATCTAGAACATGACATGTGAGGAACCTAATTATAAGATCCATCTGGAGGTTTCCTCGCAACTCGATGATGCTAGTGCATTTTTGTGCATTCTAGCTAGGGTTTTCCTAGTTGAAGATGTTCGATCCTTCATACACTGTAATTTTGTAGAGATTGGAATGTCAGAGGTAGAAGAAGCTTACAAGAAGCTTTGTAACAATGATGGAACACTCAAGGAAGAGCACAAACACATTGAGGTGAAAGGGCTCACCAATGCCCTAATGTTCCCAAAAGTCTTCAAAAATGATTAGATTTGGTTAGTGCTAAGTAGAATGCATAAAAACAAGTTATGGTTGGATGAACCAAAGGCAATAACCTGAGATGTCATCTATGCAGTCATCGGTTACCCCATAAGCAATAAAGTAAAGGAACTAAAGAAGCCACTGAGGGTAGAGACCGAAAAGATGACAGGAGCCAAATGGGATGGTTGAGGATTGAAAGTATCAACAATTACCGATGATGAGATCAAGTTTGGTGCATGTGTTTTGGGCTACAAATTCTTCTAGGCAAGAAAATTAAATAACATAGAATCAGGTGCAGTGGACATAGCCTAAAAAATTGTGAAGAAGGGTACACAGTTGGGATTATCTGAGCTACTCTTGAATCAATTGAAGGACAACCTAAAGACAATCAGGAATACTAAGTCAAACACTTGTAAGTTTGGCTCACTAATAATGTGTATCTTCTTCTATTTTCAAGAAAAGTTTCTTTTGGTAGGAGATGTGAAATGGGACAGCATCAAACCGGCCACCATGCAAATCAGTGAGCACATAGCTGCACTAGGAGATAACTTTGAAATAGTCATGGATGAATACTTCAATGTATTCAAAGATCAAATGCAAAAGAGGGTAAGAATCTCCAAGTAACTCATTGAGCAATATAACCATGATATATGCTTCATGGTTGACATAGATAATACTTGCATCAAACCTACTATAGCAAGGATAGCATGGTTACAACCATTGGAATATAAGATCAACATTGATCTTGCAACAAAGGCAATTGATGCCTTAATCAATGAACCACTAGACAAGAGGCAACCAAGGTTTGGAACATATCAAGAGGCCAAGACACAAATTAAATTAGGCCTAGGTGTCAAGAAGATAGTAAAAAATAAAGACAAAATGGTAAATAATCTCAAGAAGATTCTATCAGTAACCAAGGAAGAAGCTCATAAAGGTGAAGAAGTTGAACAAGAGGAGGAAACTGAAGAACAGTTATCAATCGCTAAAGATGAAGAAAAGAATGACTCTGAGGAAATAGAGTTAGATTCGCCACCTCCTCCACCATCTAAGAAACTAAGGACAACAACTACTTCAAGGACTAGAAGCCAAACATCCAAAGAATCTACTCCTTCACCTATGAAGAAAGGAAAGGTTAGAACTTACAAGAGGAAAGCTCCCACACCAAAAATAGGACAAAAAAAGAAGGGAAGGAAATTCATTAGAACCTGAGAGGACATAGAAGACACCAAGAAAGATGAAGCCATAGAGGTAGAAAATGTCAAGGTAAAAGAACCTGGCACTATTGATGACATTTATGTGTATATTGTAAATTTTGGATCTATTACAGATCCACACATTAGAAAATGGAAAAAACTAAATCAAGAAGATCAGAATAAAGTAGAGGAAGCCATGATAGCTAAAATGTACAACTTCAAATATGTACCAATGCAATGTGAAGGAAGTTATGTACCAAGGGAACTCTTGGATAGATTATCCTCTCGTTGGACATTTGCATTGAAGAATGAGAAAGAGATCAGACAAAGAGAGAGTACTTATTTCTCTAATTCCACCTAAATATAAGAAGGTAGAGATAGATGAGATGATAGAGAAACACAAAAAGGACTTCTCACCAAAGATGAGGGAATATAAGTTTCTTAAAGGAAAGTTAATTAAACTTGAACAGGACAAACACAAGAAATGGTGCAAAATCATGAACAGACTTATTGAGGAGGCAAGCCTTGAAAAAGACCTTCAACAACAAGATGTTTAAAAGGAAACTCAAGATGATACATCCATTGAGTTAGATAAAGAAGAGGATGATACAATAGGGAACAAGACTGTAGATGTTGTAGATGAAACATGGGATGATACCAATAATGACAACATTGTAGATACTAATGTCATTGACATTACCCATGGCCTAGCAGATGAAATCAATAAGGATGAAGATGTCCCTGTTGCAAAAGACACAACCGATGAACAGGACACAACAATTGATACTGCATAAGTGAATATTCCAGGCAACATGCCTATATTGATACAAGCTAAAAATGGTTTTAGACACCTAAAAATGGTTTGATCTTGTTGGTCTACGTGTTTTAACATTTTTAGCATTATGATTGAAATGTTGTTTTGTGACCTAATTATTCCTGTATGTTGCGCATATGATCTTTATTATATGATGACATTGTGTCTTTTGTTGATGATTGAAAATTGAAAAATTATTCAATTATTTACTAATATTTCTACTCTCTTTGTCAAATTGATCATTTTCCTAATCATTTCCAATCAACCCTAAACTAATATTAACCGATCCTATTCAATCCTATTCGATCCTAAACTCATCCTATTTGATCCTAAACCATTCCAAACCTTCCTAAATCAATTCAAACCCATTCTGTTCTATTCCCAATCACTTGCAAAATTGTTTGGACTCATTCCAACCATTATGGGGCATTGTCCAAGATCATCGATGCCTAATTAACCCAATTTTCAAACCGATCAGAACCCTATTTCAATTTGATCAATCTTGTAATCATTTCAGAATCATTGTCCAAGTTTGTCGATGCTTTGTATCCCCTTAATCATCTATTTGATAACATTTTCAAAGATCATCGGTGTTATCACTATCAATATATCAATATTAATTCAATAGTGTTGTCCACATTTGTGAATATTATTTCTGATCATTATCATTTTGGGAACATTGTCCAAGATAATTGATGTTTCCCCATTTCAATTTCAATCTTACGACACCATCAAAGTTCATTGGCACTTTTTAATCATTTCCAAACATCATTATGTGGGCGCATTGTCAAAGCTCATTGATGCCTCATATTTTCCTAAACTATTTCGGAACCCTCAGAATTGATCCTAAACCTTATCAATATCAAAAAAATCATTTCAATTCGACATCAACACCTTCAATTCAATCAATAATCCACTAATTTCCCCCTTGGGATAAATAACCCATAGTTTATCCCTAGGTCCTAATTGAATAAATAAATAAACTTTATTTATTCCCCTTTCCCTAGGTCTCCAACAATTAATTAATTTTTATTAATTAATTGGCTAATTTCAATTTATGAGATTTTCATAATTTCATAAATCTAATTATTGATTTGTGAAAAATATTGAGAGTATTGAATTATTAAATGGCTTAGTGATTCCCAATCCTACCTAATTTCCATATCCCTTAATTAAGGATTCACATCCCTATTAAGGTGCTTCATGAATATTCTCAATATCTCATTATTTGATCTCCCCCATATCATGCTTCCTAACATCCTACCAACCAAAATCTGCATTTATGTATTGATTTTGTGCAATCTCACCTAAATGACTCTCATTTTCTATAAAATGGGATGCATTTCAATATTTCAAGGTTAGATCACTCTCTTCTAGTATTGTGACTTGCGAATTTGGCTTTTGTATCTTTGTGAAATTGTGTTATTGTCAAAGAGAAACATCAAATCTGATTATGGAGAAGAAAGGAGGACATGGGAGTTGCATTTGCAGGGAGTTCTTAGTGTTTTTATGCTTTATATTTGTGAACTCTTATTTTGAATGGATTTCATGATAGATTAGGTAGGTTAGCATATTTATTAGGGTTTGTGGTCTCCTAGATATGCTATTCATGCCTTTTTCTTGTCTTACACCCATGACCCAATAGATGAAAACAATAAGGATAAAGATATCACTGCTGCAAAAGACACAACTGATGAACAGGACACAACAATTGATATTGCACAAGTGAATATTCCAGGCAACAATCCTATATTGATACAAGCTATCAATATCCTACAAGAAAAAAGAAAATCTCTAGAGACGGATACTTTAAAGGATGTAGGAGAAGAAGCAAACAAGGATAAAACTGATGGTCAGAAAGACATCAGAGATACTCAAGATGTAATCAACACTAACAAGGTTACTGAAGGAGATAAGGAAAAATATGAAGATACTCAAGACAATAATGAAAATACAAAGACAAATGATGCAAAGGAAACCAATGAAGGAGACAAACCAAAAGATGCTACTCCCAAGAAAACAGACAAGAGTGCTACTGTCATGCCCAAAAGTTGGGCAAAAACACATGACCAAAATTTTTCTAAAACATACTAAAGAGGATAACAGAACTACCACAAAGGTAACATGTGCACGCAAAATGGTGCAAGGGGATAAAAGGAACCAGAAACGTTACAAAGGGAGGAATAGCTTTCAGAGCTATCCTAAAGGGGTGCCTTAAGCTCTAAGCTTGATCTGCATGCAAACTGAGACAATTGACCAAAAGTCAAATAGAGTTTGACCAAAAGTTAACTATACTCCAAAATGCATGAAGGGTAAATACAAGGGTTTTCTAAATCCTAAGGAAGACTCATACACGTAAATTGAGACAGTTGACCAAAAGTCAACTAAAGTTTACCAAAAAGTCAACCATCACAGATTGGCATGAAACTGAAACCTAAAGATCTAGGGGATACCGAGAACACCTGGTATGAAAATTGGGACGATCAGACAAGGTTTGACCATAGTTGATCAAAAGTCAACCATGCATGAGTTTGGTCAACGACTATGAATATACCTTTAAAAAAAAATTCATTGAGACGATAAGGGTCATCTGTACCCTCTTATCGATAAATGATGTCATTGGGAAACTAGGTTAAAATGATAGATTTAAAAGTCAAAATACCTTTAATATAGAAATAAAATATTAATAAATAATTTTCCCCAGGAAGAATAAAAGGTAAATTTATAATTTAAAGAAAAACCAATTATTTACTTTAAAACAAAATGTTAACTAACCATCTAAATAGAATATCTTAATTATAGATAAAATTTGATATACAAATAAAGTCAAATATAACATAATTCCTATCTAAATAAAATCTAAGTTTCAATAATTTAAACAATATAAATCTCCTAAGCATAATTAGATCTAATCTATTATAAGATCTAATTTAGCAAATATAAGATCTCATTAGATATATATATAAAAAAATCTAATCTAGAGAAAATAGAAAAAACTATATTAAATTCTTAATACAAACTAAAAGTTCATCCACAACCCTAACTATCCCCTATCCATAATCAAACTTAAACCTAAAATCATCCAACATATATATAAAAACAAAACAATATAAAAGAATTTTTTTTTAATGAAAAACTTATTTGAAATAGGGAGACGGTGAGAAATCACATGGAAAGTGACGACGGCGGTATACCGGGTGGGCGGATGAAGGAGAAGGTGAAGATAGGCGGTGGGGTTAAGTTTTCATAAGCCACAGGGCAAAGGAAGCAGGGTGGAGGGTGGGCAGTGTGGTGGCCGCAGTGGTGGCAGCACCACCCACGTCGTCGAATCAAGGGGGAGGGGGGAGTGTCAGCCAGCGGCGGCTCCGCCCCACTGTGTAAACAGTGGGTGGCCCATGCACTGTGCGGCCCCTCGAGATGTAACATGGGCTGGGGAGGGTTTCGGCCCCCCACCAAAAATATTAAAATTTTTGTTATATATATATATATTTTTTAATATGATAATCGATAAGGGTAAACAACGGCCCATATTTATTTTAAATAGTGGTTTTAACATTAGTTTAAACTTAAGCTAAATAAAAATATTAAAATAAAAATTAATTTACTGGTGAAGTATTATGACTGTATACTACAAAACAGGGGGTATAAGGACTATATTTATTTTACTTTTGATTGCATCATAAAAGTTTATGATTTGTGCTCTACAACTTGGTGGAGAAAAAAATTATTTTTGAGCATATTTTTTTTTGACATTTTCAAGAAAAATTTCTAAGTGTAAAAGGAATTTTTTTTTTAATATTCCCTTAAAAATATAACATGACATCCAATTAATCTAAAATCCCAATCTTCTACTTAATTTGAGGAAATTGTAATTAGATGCAACATATCATTGGTTTTCAAGGGAAAGAACTTTAAGTTGAATAATATACCCAATGATACTCTTATTAACTTTGAAATTATGAACTTTCTTTTTTTTATGAAATCTAAATATAAAATATTAAGTAAATACATACCACTTTAATTACTTGAGATCAACACATTGTGGAATTAGTAAAGGTATGTTAACAACATAGATACTCTCAGCTTATCAAAAAAACAAACAAATCTATTTCTCACATAAGTATTTCGTATTGATAAAATTTTACCCAAAACAAGATGAAATATTACAATATTTCATAATGGCTTTATTAGCACCTTTGTACAAAAGAAAAACCCCTAAACATCTTTGGATACAAATGATCATTTTTCCAACCATACCCATCTTTCTCATAAGGGTACAATACAACTTTGAACTCCATCAGGAACCTAAAAATGGTGGGGTTGACCATGGAGGCTCACCTCCCAACCTAGACCTTTACAAGGCCACCCCAAAGCTTGGGGATCCAAACTGGAATGGGATACAAACAGACAACATGACAAGCAGACAAGTAAATAGAAAAGATAACATATTCCAGAAAGCTTCTCAACACAAGGATGAACAATGGATAGGTCTTCAAGAGACCTTCCAAAATAGGGGTAGTGGTAAACCTCACTATAGGAGAAGCCAAGAATAAATATAGAACACCAAGCCTCACATGGACTTGAATAGGACCATCTTCACAAGATGCAGTCCTGAATAACCTCCTTATGCCTCCTAGGTGCCCTTAGGCCCTTCTTGGCATCATGGGTATCATGTTACCCCAAGTTTTTCCCTCCACACATGGGAGACTCTACACTAACATAAATAATTTCCAACTACCCTTCAAGGCTACTCTTCCCTCCCAAGGGTTAGTGTACCTTGAAGACCCATTCAAAATCAATCACAAAATAAAGATATTGAGAACAAACATTTAAAGTTCAAAACTGAAAATAAAGCTTCAAAAAAACACACAGGACTCCATTAATGAAGTCCTTGAGCTCAAGAACACACATAAACATAAACAAATAACTTTTAAATAAATCCAATGTTAATCCAAAGCTAAGGTGTGAAAAGGAATGGTTTTGAGCTATCCTTCCTAAGCTCCTTCTCCAAATGCTCCTTCCAACTGAATTCTGTCTCTAAGGGTAGAGAGTGGGTGAACACTCAACTCATCCTAAATCCTTCCCTAAATAGGCAAACCTCCAAAAAGAGAAAGGTTTAACCCAAGGTGAGGTAACTTAAACCAATCCTAAACTAATCCACTTCCTAACTCTCCAAGGGTGAAGTCAAATGAAACTGGGGTAGAACAGAGAGTGAGGTTAACCAAAGTCACACTCCTCTTCCAAATGCGCTCAAAACTGAAAATGACACTTAAAGGGGGAAATAAATGAGTTTATAGGCTCATTAATGACATGAAATGACCCCTAACCCATAGGGCACCAAGTTGGGTGACTAAAACTGACCCCGGTTACCCCCTAGGAGTCCAAAAGACCTTCCAAACTCACCCTGAAGTTAACCTACAGATTTCTAATTAAAAAGACTTCTAGAAACTTCTAACCTTGGGGTAAGCTT